>JAGFPH010003503.1:81486-93580 GCA_018207615.1 Philaenus spumarius
TTGATTTATTTTGTATCTTTCCTAACAACTATATTTATGTAATTGTAAATTTAAATATAGTTCTCTTGAAAAGCTCTTCTTAAATTTTCTTTAACGTTCATTATTTCTCATGTTATCTTTTACAATAAATAACGTTACAGATTAATTTCCTTGAAAAGTAACTTCATGTTTTCCAAAAGATGTTCCAAATAGATTGCTGATCTTTATTATATATACTATATGCTTTACAAACAAGAAGATATACGTTATTTAAAAGCTACCCACAAATCACACATGTCTTGTATCTTTTATTTAAGATGCTTAAATTATTCAGTCAACGTTGAAACTGTAAATCAATGTAATGGAACTAATGTGTTTTTCACTTTACAGAGTTTAAACGTGCTGCAAATATCAATTTTTCTTGTTCATATCAATTTGTTTCACAATAATTTAGAGTTACAATACTTTGAGTTACTTTGTACTAAATATTACCTTTAAAATATTTATGAAACAATAATATTTACTTTTCAATTGTTGAAATATTTTATATATAATAAGGAGACAAAGTGTTGATATGTATGGGTTATTAATTTGTAAAAAAAGTAACATACAAATTTACATAGAAAAGATACGATATTTAGATCAACAGATTATGCCATTGTTATTTTATTGCTATAAACCCGTCTGTGTATTTATTTTTGTCATAAAATAAATATTATTCAAGAAATACTGTTAGTTAATATACTACCACAACCCCACCCTTTATTTACTCTGGAGTCCCTCTTACGTGTAATTTTAACGTATGTATAAGTCTATTTTGTTATTTTTAAGTGATATTTTTTTACAGTTAACAACACTTCAATTATTCACTTTTATTTAGAAGTACTTTATTTTTAAAAGTAATTATAAATAAATCTCTTAACAAATAAACTTACATTTAAAAATTCTCAATTAACAAATAAATAATATGTAACAAGTTTTAAAATAAGGTTATACAAAAAAAAACATAATACCGTAAAATTAAAAACATAAACTCAAAGTACTGTAGTAGCATATTTTCTTTACAAGTAACAACAAAAATACTTTAAAAAATTTTAGATTTTAAGTTTCCAATTATAATGTCATAACTTTATCAAATCTATTCCACCGCATCGTTAAATTCTGCAGGACATATCTCATGCTATATTAAAAGTTTGAAACTTAAAAAAAGTTTGTTTATTTTTCCGTGGAATACACTACAATTTTACTGCCAGGAATGGTAGATAAAATATATGCTATACAAAATGTTGAAACTACATTTATTGATCCACAGCACAAACTAATCCCGGTAAAAGATTCACGGGCACGTTGCCTCGTAAGCCTTTCAGACAAAAATATACGTTTCAAGATTCATGTATTCATACACCAGATAACCATTTATATGTGGACACATGAACTTCAAATTATTTAAGAACGAACAATAATTAATGAAAATTTGTGCTTTTACACTGCTACCCTTTATTACTAGAGATACATTTGTTTAAAATCATTAATTGTGTGACGGTTTTACACTAAAACTATTTTTGCTGTTTTTAATATTTTAAAAGTTATGCCATTATTATTCCCTTGTAGCATAATTGTAAAATAATTTAATATTAACGTAAACCTCAGACCTTCGGTGTATTTAGGACTGATTTAGGATTGACTACGAAAACAGTTCTATTTTTAATTACAACTTCAGTTCTTTCAAAAAGTGGTTAAATTTATATCTTTGTATCAGGCCTAATAGATTCAATTACGTATAAGCAGTTTTTGTTAACTGTATTCCAGCCACTTAATTTGAAAAAGTGTAATCTGTGTTGTTATTTTTTGTAACTACAAAACAGAATGAAAATATTTAAAAACAAAACAAATTAAACACATATGGAACATGATCGTTTAGTTTAATTCCGTGTGTTGTGTTCAGCAAACTGCAAAAACCGCAGTGCGCTTTGTTTTGTGGCACGAAAACTATTTAATTTACAAAAACATACTTGTGAACTTTCTAACTAAACTTGTTCTCTGCTTCGTTGTTGGTGACCACTAAAAGCATCCAGTTTCTATTTCTATTTATTTATAACCTTTGAGGTTTTTACAGAGCTTATTTTACATATATGAATAAAAATACATGATTACATAATTAAGAGTTATAACTTTGTATTTTTTGGTAATACTAAACTAAAAATCACTAAGTATTAAACAATAAGCACCCGGTTTCCGAGCTCCAACGTTTAACTTTGTATATATTTTATGTACTGAAACTTGCATTATAAATGTATAACATTATTTAGTAAGTATTTTGTGCATGTTGTATTATGAGAACCCCTCAACCTCGCTCTCATTTGTGAGATGCAACCAAAGGCCTAAATACTCGTATATTGACAATTATCATAGAACTAGGCGTAACATCAAAGCTATGCTTCAGAAACGAGCCAGGCATATTTTAAAGTTTAGGACTATTTCAATATCAATTTAGGTCCATTTTTACTTTCTTCTGAAAAATGAAATTGTAAATCAGGCAGAAATATATTAACAATTGTCGCAGGACTAACCATAACCTCAAAGCTTTGCTTAAGAAAAGAAACAGGGCTGAATACAAATTTATTATTTCACTATCAATTTAGTCTTAGTTTTATTTTCTTCTTACAAATTAAATTGCAAAATATATTATTGTGTAATAAATATATTAACAATGATATAATTTTGAAAATTGTTCTATTTTTTCTGTAGAATTGTAATTGTTCTCTAGAATAATCTTTTTACCGTAGTCGTTCGACGGCGATATAAAGTAGACATCTAACCGATTGCCACACTTGTACATTTAAATCAATGTACATTGTATGTTTTGTGTTGTGCGTTAAATGTTTTTGTGTTATGTGTAGTGTGAACGTTTTAATATCTGATGGTGAAACATATGTTTCGAAACGCGTCATAGAGATACGCTTAACGAAGTCACACGACGGGTAAAATGTAAAATTAGTTAAATCTATTTGTGCCTCAATTACTTAAACAATGATTTTATATGTTTTAGTTTAAACTAAATATATAAATATCACAGCACAAAAGATTTGATTATTGTCTTTAATATTAAATAATTTTTATATTACCTATAAACTAATTACTTCTTCTCTAGTTATAAAATCTACCTAAAAAACTTGTATAGTAGGAACAAAATATTTTATTATATAAATTAATTATTTAGGACTGTATTTATAATGCTTAAAGATAAATAGGTCTACAATTTACAATGTTTTTTTTTATTATATTTTCCTTTTATTTATAATTTTAGGAATAAAGGTAGTGGCATGATTTAAATTAAAAAATAAAATTTAAACTTAAACTGCACTTATGAGAAATAACACTATATGAATAAAAACAGAACACAGTTTCTCATAAAAAACGTTTAATAATTCAAACGCGTTTCGATGACCAAGTCATCATCATCAGTGATGGTTACAAATTTATAACTAATTTGGTTACATTGTTCTTAACTATATATAGGCAGGTGGTCTAAATATATTCATGTTTTTCCCCCTGTAAGTTACTATCCCCATTACAATTATTAAGTTACTGTTCTCCCATTGGTCGTTACACGTTTAGACCACCCCCCCTACTAAGACTCTGCCTATATATAGTTAAGAACCATGTAACCAAATTAGTTATAAGTTTGTAACCATCACTGATTATGATGACTTGGTCATCGAAACGCGTTTGAATTATTAAACGTTTTTTATGAGAAACTGTGTTCTGTTTTTATTTATATAATGATTTAAATTGTTTATAATAATGTATCAACGTCAATACATAATTGTATATTGTTTTCATGATTTCAATGGTATATAATTAATTTATTATAACAGTAGGTGCCTTAGAGGATTCTTTGTGAATTAAGGTATTATAACAAAATAGTTTTAGAAAGAGTTAGGATAGTTTGACAATATCAATGAAAAAATCACTTGTTACGCATTAATAAGTTTAAATCAAACCATAACTAAACCATGAGAACTCGAAATCAAATACTATTCAGTACTGGACAAAGCGCGTATGTACGAAAAGAAGAAACCAAAATGATTAAAATTTATCATAAATATTTTTAAATAGTAAGGGTGAAGACAAAATTAGTGTTTATATTAGTGTTTGTATCAGTCCATTCATTCAACTAGGTATACTGGGTGGATATCACACTTTCATTGTAAGGTATAAAACACAAGTTGTGTTAATTTGGATTTATGTGCACAATTTAATTTAAAAATTTCAAATGCAAATTTATACTTAATAAACGTTACAGAGAAAATTCTTTTTTTTCATTACACAATACTTTTACCCATGTTTACATCAATGTATCAGTGTATAAATTAAACAAGACCTGTTAATATTTCCTCGACCATCTTTGAGGCTTTATAAAAGATGCAGTTTAAAACTGAAACAGTTGTGATTTCACGTAATAAATGTAGTTATGGACCATTTAACACGTTCACTGCTACGCAAATTTCGTATTTCCTATGCTAGGGGCTGACCTTTTATTTTTTATATATATAGCCTAAATGCGTAGAAATTATTTTATTTTTTATTTCTGAGCCTTTCTACGTAATAATTAATAATATTTTAAAACGGACGCACTTGTGCGTTCATAGCACATAGGCTTAAAATTAGTGTGCGAAGCACGCAATTAATTTTGTATTTAAAATACTCCCAATATGGGGGTTGGCGTGCGAAGCACGCAATGCATTGTGCGTCGGCCGCTTCTCATGGTGTTCAATGTCAAGTTCACATGTGCGTCCTTAGTGCTCCTAATGTGCTCACATACACATCATTTATCTGCCGAATACAAGAAAGACCTTAGCAACAGAAGCTGCTATGCTTGCCTATCATTCAGTAGTATTACCATTGTAATCCAGGCAGTGCCACCAACATAGCTGAAAGTCAATAGCTAAATTATCAGCTGTTCTTAATTTCAACTTAATTTAAGCTAGACTGAGCGTCACACATTCCCAGTAACTTTCGTCATGAAGTGATCTGACTGCCAGACCTGTATGGAAAATGTATTATCGTGGTAATTAAAACGTAAACATGTGTTAATGAGTATAGAATACACATTAAATTGTGTGCTTAAAAAGTCTGTACAACCATTAAAATACTTACTGATGCTTTCTGCAAAAAATTAAACAGGTAAAACAGATTAATTATTTATTTCAAGCAGTTTTACTTAAGTTTTACATAATTACATTTCTTTATAGCGTCTTGTAAGGTTAATTATATGTTTACTACGCATCTATATTTTGACAAATATAACTACATTGTAAATCTAAATACATTGTAAATCTAACAACTTTGTAATTCTAACTACATTGTAAATCTAAGTACATTGCATATCTAACTACATTTTTAATCTAACTACGTTGTAAATCTAACTTCATTGTAAATAAAATGCATTACAAATCTAACAACATTATACATCTAACTACATTGTAAATCTAACTACGTTGTAAATTTAACTACATTTTAAATCTAACTACGTTGTAAATCCAACTTCATTGTAAATATAACTACATTACACATCTAACAACATTGTAAGTCTAACTACATTAAAAATCTAACTACATTGTAAATCTCACTACATTGTATATCTAACAACACTGTAATTATAAGTAAATTGTAAATTTAACTACATTGTAAATCTAACTACATTGTAAATCTAACTTCATTGTAAATATAACTGCATTACAAATCTAACAACATTATAAATCTAACTACATTGTAAATCTAACTACGTTGTAAATCTGACTACATTGTAAATCTACCTACGTTGTAAATCTAACTACATTGTAAATCTAACTTCATTGTAAATATAACTACATTACAAATCTAACAATTGTACAAATCTAACAACATTGTAAATCTAACTACATTGTAAGTCTAACTACGTTGTAAATCTAACTACACTGTAATTCTCACTACATTGTATATATAACTTCATTGTAAATATAACTACGTTACAAATCTAACTACTGTACATTGTAAATATCACTACATTGTATATATAACTGCATTGTAAATCTAACTACTTTAATTAAATTACAAGTGAAAAAGCATGGACCAAGAGCGGGATTTGAACCCAGGACCTTTGCCTTTCCGGGGCAACACTCTACCACTGAGCTATCCTGACCCTACAGATATTGGTCGATGTTATCTCACTTGTACGGTTTTACTGCATTTATGAATGAATAGACTGAATACCTCGCATGCGACATTGAAAACAACCTCAATTCTTTTTGCAGCCTACAGTGGTGTTTTTCACTTATAATTTAATTAATTTAACCTTTGCTGAGGAAGCGTTTATGTAGGTAATTTATTACAAATTAAAAATACTAACTACTTTGTACATCTATCTACATTGTATATCTAACTACACACAACGCTGAAAGTTTTGTAACTATCCATATACTTTATTCGACTTTTATTGCTTAATTTTCACATTAATAATATATCTGAATGTAACAATGAAATAAATATAACGAGAACCGCATACCTTTATTACATCAACTAACTGTAAATAGTAACGATATATTGACAGGTGGTACCAACAACTGACATATTTGAGTGTTTATTGATCCAATTGACAGCTCACTAGAGATAGACCTTTATTTAATGAATTTTTCAGTCGTATAACCAAGTAAGTCATAACTTAAAATTAATTTAGGCCAAAATTACATTAAAATATTGTTTTAGTACATCCCTTTCAGATTCGTTTGTCTTTCCTGACCCATTTTTTCTTTGAGTTATTCTATCTGGCGTTTCTCATCTATACTAATATTATAAATAGGTAAAATGTGTTTGTATATAGGGGGTAATCTCTGGAACTATACTGAACTGATTGAAAAAATAGTTTTACTAATAAAAAGCTTCACTATTCCTTATTGTTTACAAAGAATTTATAAATTGTTAAAGTGTAGCCATTAAGGGAAAACAAACCTTACCTAATATGAAAAATACAAAATAATACTTTATCTACAGTTTCGTTACTACAGGCAAAGGCCGAAAATTCTGACTCCAAAAATCATGTATTGATTAACCTAAGTTTTTTGTAGGACTATTTCTAGGTACTTTTATTTCATTTTTCAACATCTATACTAATATCATAAAGAGGTAAAATTTGTATGTATGTAGGGGGTAATCTCTGGAACTACTGAACCGATTGAAAAAGTAGTTTTACTAATAAAAAGCTACACTATACCTGAATAACATAGACTATAATTCATATTGATTAAAACAATTATTATTTCAATATTTTGTAAATTAAGTCGGAAAATATTCTTAGGTTAGGCCTAGGCTAAATCAACGCGTGAATTTATATTAATTACAATAACAACCAAATTGAATAAAATAACAGATGAAACAGCTGTTTGCAATAATATTTCCGTTAACAGATGATTTCAAACTTTGAAGCAATTATTTGTATTTATGACTTTTGAATCAGGTTTTTATTTAAGTGTAGACCTGAGCCTTGTTGATTCTTTTAACATTTATTGTAACTGCTGTTATAAAATATACGAAATAATTTGATTTAAACAATTAACATTATTTACCATATTAGCTTTAGGGTTATTATTAATCCTACACCTTAATTATGAAGAAAACGTAACATGATTATTTGTATGCGGACGCATGGAGTTGACGTGCGGAACACGCAAGTGTTTACCCTAGTTGTACATAATTTATTTTTTAATAGCTTCGTTTCGATTGCATTTGTGTAAAGTGGAAAATTCATTATTGCCAATACAAAGACTTTCTGTTATTAGTCTGACTGAAAAAATTGGGTTGGTAAGCGCTAAAAATGTGGGATATAATACCGTATAATGTTTACAATAAGAGATACTTTTCATTGTCACGCCTTACCGCTAGCATTGCGGATAAAACATTTAAGTCAATCAAACATTTGTCTTCCAAACAACTATGAGCTTATAACACGGTAGATATGTCCTTCTTGAGAGTCAGGTACAAGGAAAAGTTTTTTATATTAATCCAATAAACCATAAATGCTCAGATTGTGTAATATATTTGAATTGAATGATATTGAAAAACTGTTAGTACTCTTTCCAATAAAAGTAATTTTTATATTTAAGATCAACTATCGTAATCGGCGTTTAGCATTAATGTTTTAGTATATCTTAATTTGGATTCAAAACTTCACTAGTAATTAACGTTCTAATTGAATAAATTTTGTTTACTGTATGGTTTGGTCTGGAGTTAAAAGACACCACAAATTACATTTATCGGCATTCATTTTCGTGAGGCCTTTAGAAAGATACTAAAAAATTCTTTTGTAATTGATTTATAACAACAGGTAATATTTTGATACAATAAACATAAAAAAAAACATATATATACACAGTAGAACGTCGTTAATTCGAACCTCGATGATTCAAAAACCTCTATAATTTTTAACTTTTGTCGCTTCACCTCAGCAAACCTCTAATATTCGAAAATAAATATTCCGTTAATTCGAAGTGTATTTTCAACATCATATAGACACACTAAAATTCAAATTTCATTTTATACGTGCCTCTACAATTCAAATTTCGTTGCTATAATTCGAAGTCAACCTCCAAAATTCGAATTTTATCCCACATTGGCCTCTGAAATTCAAAATTAATACGAAGATTGTTTAACGTACAGTAAACACCAACTTGTGTTAAGATAATAATCGTACTTTTTAATTTTCACCTTAATTATTTATTGCCTAAATGTAAATTTTGTTTGTTTTTTTTAACTTATGTAACGTTAATACATAATTATTATGTACATTTTGAAGTATGAACACTGACCTCTATAATTCAAAATTACATAACCAAAGTCAAGTTACATTTTTATTTCATTATGCTTAAAACACGTAGATGTATGACATAAACTTATTCCCTCTAAGGCATTTTCTCTAAATACATTTTAAAATACATTCTTTACAACCCTTGGTGTATTCTTGGATTATTAAGAGCTTCATAAACTAAACTTTTGTTTCATTGTTTCGTTTTTTTTTAAATTTTCATATGATTTAGTATTTTATTATCTTTTACCATATAACATGTATTCATTTTGTGTATCTTCTAAACGGGATCATACAGTTATTTTATCTATTTGTAAGAAACAGAAATGTTTATTCATACATGTACATTTCCTCTAGTACATTTTGGTCTTATATATAACTAGAAAGATATTATTTACGAATGTTTTAATTTTGCAACGTCAGAACTCATATCACTTTTTTAATGTGCATGACTGATTCAACCTTTTATAAAATGTTGGTCAATTCAAAAACTAAAGATAGATTTTCGTGAATAGGAGATGCAATTAAAATTACAGTATAATATAATATAATGTAATACAATATAATGCTAAACATATTAATTACTGTTAACAAATAATAATATAAACACTCAAGTTTACCTTTTTGGTAAAATATTTGTATATGATAAATTTTTAAAACATAAATAATAGTTAGTGAAAATAATCTTGGAAAATATAAGTTTAACATTTACGTTGGATAAGAAATTGAATATTATATATCTCAATATACAATTTTTTATATACTGTTTTTAAAGGCATTAACTTTAGAGTGTAATAATATTATCTTTTATGAAACTTTTTCAATTACAAAATAAATAAGAGATAACGTTAAAGAAATAAAAGTAAAAACACATCTTCCACCCAGCAATGCTTATAAATAAGTAAAGGACTTGAATAAACCACGAACGTGAGGCAGACTTTCACATTACTAATGCAATAGCGTGGATGCAGCAAACACGTATATTCTGTAACATCTAATGTAGGCGACTGATTATATATGATAGAGTAGGAGTGCCCAAGAAATAAATTGTATATTATGTTAACAGTAAAAACTGTCAACTGTAAGAAACATTGTACAGAACATAAAATGGAACCTTATGCTCTTTCAATCGTATTGCAACTATTTTTTTTAGTTAAACCATCAATATAAAATTAACCGAGTAAATTAATATTAAAGCAACAAAGGCTTTCTAATCAATGTACTTAATTTGTAACCACGTTCCCATCAAACTAAAATTATCTCTTGGTAAAATAATCGAAAATGTTTGCTTTAATCTTTATAAAAATACAATATATATATTTTCTTTCATTAATGTGTGCGTTCGTGGGACCCCCGTCAATAACGAAGTTCATAGCGCATCTTCTTCAAATTCTAATGTAATTTAATATGGAATTGTAAGTGCAAACAATAAACATAAAATGTTGGTCCATCAGTCTAGGCCTAACCTAAAATTATTGTGTGTATGCTTAATTTATTTTACCTGCCTTAGCGGCAACATATACACTATAATTTTAGGTTGGGCCTAGACTGATGAACCAACATTTTACGTTTATTGAATGGATTTACAATGAATGGACATTTAACTGTGTTTACAATTTTAGCTTTGAGGTTATAATTAATTCTACACCTTTATTATGATAACATTAAACGTATGGAAACAGAAATATTTGTATCAAAATATAAAATTACATTACTTACTTTTCTAAGTTTGTATTACACATACCTTTGATTTCTATATTCTTTATTACAAAACTGCAATAGTTAGATAAATTAAGTCACTTTGAAACACATGTTTCTTGAATATATTTACATTCATTACCATAACAACCAATTTGATAACGCTTTTTCGTTACGCGTACATTTTCTATTAGTTCAACTCCTACTGCAACCCGTGTAAAGGAACTTTCTTCCAAAAACATATGTCCTTAATTTAAAGGAAATTTATATATGTAATATCGATATTGCAGGTTTGATTAAATTATACAATTTATATTTTTTACGTTTGCTGAAATTCCAGTATTAAAATATTGCACATACTTAATTTGTTATTTTAATTCTACTTGAGTTGCGTCTATCAAGTGGTGTCTTACATGAAATAACAATTTTCTGATATTGAATAACATACACGTTTTTTAATTAAGTTTAAAGTAATGGAGCACGTATTTTGAAAGTTCAAATTGGCATTACCACAATACAATATTTTCATATTTGTCTTTACATTTGATAAAAAAAAAAAACATTAAGAAACTAAATCTAATTTCATACTTTATATTGATCCAACAACTTGTAAAACTTCGTTAATAAAAAAAAAATAATTATTTTATAAAACGGAAAACACGTTTTGGTGTCAAATTCATGTTGCATTTAGTATTCAAGTAACAGGAATAACAATTAAAGTTAATTTACTTATTTTTCCATCGTCTAATAATATAAATTACTTTGTTTTAAACATTGTGTAATAAATCGATATATGATTGCTTAGCAAATGTGTTACAACGGATATTAGCCGTTGTAAGGCGGGAAAAATCGGTTTTTATATTAAATTATAAGATTCGATGTTTTCAAGGCCGGACTTCGGTGAGTGTCAATTGTTAGTCTAAAATACAAGTTAAATCAGAGCAAGGCTTATCTCCCAAGATGAACCTTGATCTAGGACACGTCAAAAAAGGATATCTGACTTAGCCTGAAAGTAGCTGAGTTTTAGGGGAATAAAGGAATCCAGGAATTTTATGCATTTGTGGTTTTCATGGTTTAATACGTAGCGCTAAACGCGTGAGTTACGGCCGTGTGAATTTCAAATCATAAAAGGTAACACTACCAAAGTAAACAGGGGTTAAAGTTAAGGGAAAAGTTCAATTTAACTCGAAACTGAAAAAGTCAGACATTTTTGGAATCTACATAAGTAGACAAAAATAAAAGGTTATATAAGAAAAAGTCGAATTATTGAAAATAAAAAAGTTAGCTTAAGTGTCAAATTTCACACACCCTAAAAAGGAAGAAATAATTAAAATCAAAGGTTTTCACTCACAAGAGTTATTAGAGAATGAATAGTTCTGTGTAAAAAAGGGAACAAAAAGTAAAATTAAATTAAGATAAAATGGTGAGAGTTTTCACGCCTTTTAAAGTAATAAAAGTTGAATTTTTGAATTTTAAATAATAATAAAGTAAAGAGATTTAGGTTTAGATTAACATTGTATCGGTAGGAAACCAGTAACTTAAATATTTTTCGCGTAGTAAAAAAAAAACCCCAAAGAA
>JAGFPH010003503.1:110634-128225 GCA_018207615.1 Philaenus spumarius
TATTGTCGATGCAGTAAGCACAAGTTTAAAATCCATCGAAAGCAGTACAATTACCACATAACGTCAAACAATATGGCGTTAACAACAAAGGAGTGCTTTATAGCTGTGTTATCAAACAGAGAAAATTATTAATGTGTTATAATTTTATTATAATCCAGACAAAGCTTACACGTATTTTAGAATATCCTCGATCAAAATTACATTCCTCGTGCAGTTAAGATTATAATAATTTGCAATTGCTTGGAAATATTTATGGAATTTTTTAAGAAGTTGTGTTTATCATTTTAATATCACTTAGAAATTTAAATGTGACGAATAAAAAAAGATGACACACTGGATTTTCCCTTAAACCCTGTGTAAAATATTAAATACGTGTAAAGAATAATGGAACTCTTATTAAACCATACATTTTAAAATATCTAGTTAATGTTTGTAGTTTAATTTTCAAACCCACTTTAAACATCCCTGCCTTAATAAATATCAAAGATTGAGTTAATTATAGAAAATATAATCTGTACTATATATTATTTATTTGTTGTCAAATGTAATCTCTAGCTTTCCTTTACCTTTTATGTGGCTACATGTTTCACTGCCACAGGCAGCATCATCTGACCAGCTTTCTAAGTCCAGCCAAACACTTATACATACACAACACTTAACATGTACCTTGGTCGTATATGTCCCACAAATGTAATATTTCAAAACAATAATAATTTAACTTGAGATCTACCTTATACTAGTGTGTCACCACGTACGAACAAATATATGTTAAGTGTTGTGTATGCATAAGTGTTTGAGTTAACATAGATAACTGGCCTGATGATGACAGCTGTGGCAGTGAAACATGTAGTCACATAAAAGTTAAAGGAATACTAGAGACTGCGTTTGACAACAAATAAATAATAAATATAAAACATATGTAGTTCTAAGGCTATCAACAATGAATATAAAATATAATTGTTTTTCTAAGATTGTACAAAAAAAATTTTTATTGCTTTTACAGTTTTATAGCGTAAGTAGTCAATCAGACCTGTAACAAGTAATACAATATTTACCATGTTGACCTACATGTGTAATCAAGCACGTGTATGCGGCGCACTAGCATTCCCTTGACAAGTCTAAATGTTACACACAAAACCAAGCACAGACAACCACTTGTGTTTGGCCTGTTTCACTAGGGAAATTACACAAGTATAGACTGCTTAGATCATTGAATACATCGACTTTAGTTGTCCATGGAGACAAACATGTCATTACTTAATTACATGAGGTTGACAGCACGCCGATGGCAGGACTCAATTTTCTATTCATGCGCCTTCGTGAGACATTAATTCAAAACGACATCTACTTTAATACTCTAAGAAACTCTTTGAACTTCGTAAAATAACAAATATATAAATAAATTTAGGGCTACTAACTGAACTTTCGTCAAAATGTAGAGGATAGATTTCTTTTTAAACACGTATAAGTCCATATTTTTCACGCGGACTTTAAGAAACATCATTTCCAAAATATATTCTTACAGCTAATTAGGCTACACCTCACTTCTTCTTCAAAACCTGGGTAAGCCATGGCTATTATTGTTTTTGCAGTTTATATCTACGATGTTATGTTTGACTGTTTACTCTTTTTAGCTTTCATTGCTACAGCGACTATGGTAACAAATTAATTATAAATTGAAATAAACAATATACAGGGTGTCCTAAAGTCTCACTCTCAACATCCCTTTAACTGTGGAACAAGTAGAATTAAATAAATGAACTTAGGGGTACCTTTATAAGACAAAGTGTGATGAATTTTGGTGTAACCGACAAACAACAAAAAGTCGGGAGGGTTGAGAGGGTAATTAAAAAATCTTAAATACAAACCCCCATCGAGTAATACCTCACTTAAAAGACCTTGATAAATGAAGAAGAATGGCCCAATTTAGAGGTCTCTATGTCTCTATCTTAACCCTATCGAAAAAGTCGGCCAGTCAAATTTTAAACGTCCTATGTTAACATAGTTTTGATTACGTTACAAACACTAGGTTCCAGTGAAAAGGAATAAATGGTTCTTTGCATATTATTCAATAAAATCAGAGGGTCATTATAAATCTAGTACCAAACAAATATTTTGGCATAATCTAAAAAGGAACGAATAAACTTGTAATTTCAGCATACATATACAGCAGGTAATAGTCTACGTTGGAAGTACAATTAATGAAAATAATCCAGTGGTAATACCATCCACTGATTTTGAGCATTTAATATAAATTTAGAATTAAAGTAGTATTTAAAAGCTTTGTTACCAATGAAAGGTATTGTAACGTACCTAATTAAAAATCTGTGTAATATTATGTTTTCAACTTTGACTGGCCGCCATTTAAGATAGAGACCTCTAATTTGTGCCATTCTTCTTCTTTCATCAAGCCCTTTAAAATGTGGTATCATTTGATGGGAGTTTGTATTTAAGATTTTTAAGTTACCCTCTCACCCCCCTTTTTGTGGTAATGGGTTAAATGGTCGATTAAACCAAAATTCATCTCCATTTGTCATATAAAGATATCCCGAAGTTCATTTATTTAATTCTAATTGTTCCAAAATTAACGTTGGGTGGGGCTTTTTCGACACCCGGTATTTCAAAATTGTATACGATTAAACTTTATTGAATTAATAAAAATAGGAAATGTTTAACTTAATATTTTTACATTGTTGTATTACTGCAATTTTAATATGCCATTTAGTAAAAGATAAAAGTTTAAAGTTTGTTTTGAATAAGAACTAATATAGATTGCAAAATCATGTAAGTCCTCCAGCTATATGAATAAATAATGTTTGAACAGTTGCAGATTGTGGATATAGGTCATGTAAATACTATAGTTACTTGGTTTAATAATTATCATACCGTTGTTTTAGAATATCTGTGAAAATGAAAATTATTATTCTTTGACTATTACGTTTTTTGAACAACTCATTTTAATTACATATCGTAATTATTTAAAGTAGCCGAAATATGTATTATAGAGGTACAGTGAGTATATGCAAAATAAGCACCGACAAATATAATCTAAAAAATTATTTTTAGAAAATTTTAATGTTTGCTTCTTTACTATTTCATAAAGTAATTTAAATATTTCTAAACTAACATTCTGCCTTTCTTCAAAGAATATTATATTTATTTTCATCCATAATCTGGTATTAAATTATTTACTTCGCATATAACAATCACTAAAGAGGAACTAGTTAAACCTTATATATTTTTAATTTTGTTTCATCTAAATACGGATTTAAACCATTTTTATCAAATAAATTATGTTTAAGGTTTTACGTCTGTGTGTATCGGTTTACTGTTGCAGTTATGTATACATAATAGTATTACATTAGTACATTATGCACATCAGTACGTTATGTACATTAGTAGGCTACATTAGTTTTTCTTTTTAAATATTGATATATGGACAAATGTTGTTTTAATTGAATTAAATCAGTTTTTGTTTTTTACGTTTTTGAGTTTTTGGATAACAATTTTAACTTCTGTTTTTAGTTTCTGTTTAGGTTGTATGTTTTGTGTACGATAATGATGATGGCTTCAAAATGTATCTAAATTTTAAAAATTAGTTTTTATAATCTCTTTCGTTCAAGAGGAAGTGTTTTTACTTAGTTCTATATAGATTCACTTAAAATATTTACTAATACCAACAAAATATGTTAGTCAATAAATATGACTAATACTTGTTTTATTATTAGTTTGCATTAGTACATTAACGCTATTTCTACCAAGTGCTATGAACGATGAAATCAACAGAGATTAATCACAAAATAATATCTTGAAGTGATATTGACTGACAACTTCAAAAGTGAAACTAATCATAATTGTTAACAGCGATTTTTATATGGTCTAACGCAAACAAACAAATTAGTCAGTTTGTCAACTTTAATGTTAGTTATTTCGCAAAATAAGTAATTAGTGAAAGTGCAAATTATTATTGTGGTTTCAAGCAATAACACCTTTCATCCCAACTTTATCATATGAAAATAATATTTTTAAAAGTAAAATACTGTTTGGTTTTTTACGTTAGATTTTTTATGAGTCAAATAATTTTTGTTTAAACATTTTTTAATTCAAAATTTACAGTTTAAAAAAAAACATAAAGGTTAACACACCACTTATGGTAATGTACTAGTACGATATTTCCAACTTACATGTTCGTCTAAAAAATATAACTTAACGGAATAAAAGTTTAAATATCAGAAAATTTTAAATGGACTACACGGACCAACAAATTAAACAATATTACTAACTACGCGTTAATAAACTTTGAGGTTGACTAGTGAGAAGGAATTATTAAAAAATAATACTAATATTGCACTAATTCTCAGACATATACTTTAAGTAACCAAACGCGTTTCAACGACAAAGACTTCATCTTCAGTGATACATGAGCTACAACTTATATGTTGTTTGCTTACATGTAATCTAGTCTTTATTGACTTTTATTGATAGAGCTTATACTACTTAGATTCACTTATTGCTGTTTTATTATTGTTTTACGTATATTGTTGACCTTATTTAATTTAAGTAACCATTGTATGATAAGTATTTGACATTGTTAGCTTTCTCCTTGTTTTGTAATAATTGTATTATTATATTTCAAATTGTTAGTATATACATATTATCATAGATCATGAATAATAAATAGATCTTGCATCCATACGGGGGTTGTGTGCCGGAAAAAAGGTGTTCGCGAAAATAGTACATGATCGCGCCGCGAGGTAGTGCTAGGGAGAAAGCATTGTAAGCATTGGTGTTTCCAACCAGCTTCCTTCGTTTCCCCAATAGATAGCGCCAAAAAAGTCGAATTTCCAGTGGAACAAAATATTGCATTGGATCGGAGTTCTATTAGGTTATCCAAATACAATGATATTATACAGTCATATAACTTAATTTTACTTGGACGTTACTTTTAACTTATAAAGTAATTTTACTTAAATAAACACACGAACTCAATACCCTATTTGTTGTTTAGACACTTAGACCAAGCCCACTCTTGTAGAGGGGTATAAATATTTAGCTTTTAGTCCTAGGTTAAACTAGTTGTAAGTTTTTAGTTGTAGCTCGTGTATCATTGAAGATGACGACCATGTCGTTGAAACTCGTTTAATTATTACTTTTATAACAGACAGACAATAGGGTTTTATGTATTGTTAGCAATAATATATAAGTTTATACTGTATATTTCCTACATCTGTTTGTATTACACAATCCCGTTAGTAGTATTTATTGTAAATAATTATAATATGTGAAACGTCTTATTACAATGGCCCCAAGAAAAAAAAACAATGGACAGCGTTTTTCTTAAAAAGTATACAAAGTTTAGTTGCATTCACATATTGCAACTGAAGCATTCATGCTTTGCAACGACTGTAATATCGTAATGAATATCTTTCTCTGAGTTATTAGAAATCGTAATTATTTAACAGGTTCACTGCCAAGACCATGTTTATGTTTCTGGCCACAAGTGATATTGAGAGACAAATCCGTCTCTCAAGAAAAAATTGCCAGAAGCGTTATTGAGAGATAAATCTGTCTCTCACAGCAAACTACTTTTAAAACGCTGAGAGCTAAATCTATTACTCAATGTTATTTACAAGTTGTGATATCATATTATAGAGGAAATTCTGCAGTTTTTGAAGGTGTTCTTAGCATTTTTGTAACGTTTTTCGTTTAAAAGATATAAGTCAATATAAAGTATTATATTTTTGTACGTTTCCCATGTATAAATCTTCATAGTTATTGTCTAATAATATTTTATATTATGCTAAATAATTATCATAAATTGAGGTTATACAGTTGGCAGTGGTTTTTGTACCATGTGACACTTTAGTAGTAGTAGTAGGCCTATCACATGTTTACATGTTGTAAACTTAGAAATGCTCTGTAATAATATTGTCTTCCAATTTGTGAGTTTTTTTGTAATCGTTTTATGAAAATAACTAGATGTAACTAAAATATTAAAGTTTTGTATACTTAGTTTTGGGTTTGACTAAGTATAATTTTTAGTTGCAATTATAAATGGATGAAGACAAAATTCCTTATTACTTATAATTTAGGGTTCCAAGTTCCAGCCCAAAATAACCCCCAGTGCCATGAGAGATATATTTATCTCTCAGTAATTTCTGCCAAAACAAAGTATTTTTCAAGGAAAAACAAAATTTTCAGTAATTATTGTATTTAGTTTACATATATTTTCAATAAAATAAAATAAATTTTTTTGACCCTTTGAAATTTTTTTTGTCTGATCAGCTTAGTATATTCCGGGTGAGAGATAAAAATGTCTCTCATGGCACTCAACCTGTTAATAAAACTACAAGGAATTACACATTATACTTCGCAAACTACACTATGCTACATATATTTACGTTCACGATCTATCGTACAATCCAGGTTTTCGTCGTGTTTGTATGACAACCGTTTCGACTATTTTATTCAGTCATTTTCAAATATTCAGCTGTTAGCACACTGGGAACTTTGTCACAAATAACAAATTTAAAACACTTATACGTACGTTTAGTGCGAGTTTGAACTGAACACGGTAACATGTGCCGAATACCTTCTGCTGCGGTTCAAATGTGTTTGTAACAGAACTTTATATATTTGTAATGTACATTACGTGTCATGTGTGTATAAGTGTTCTAAATGTTTTATTTGTGACAAAGTTCCCAATGTGCTAACAGCTGAATATTTGAAAATGACTGAATAAAATAGTCGAAACGGCCGTCATATAAAGACGACGAAAACCAGGATTGTTCGAAAGATCGTAAATATATATTTATAAACAATCCAGTTAGGCTACCACAAATAAGTATACACTTTGATGATTTACTAGTATTTACGATCATCTTAAAGAAAGAGTCCAGTTTAAGAGTGCACGTGTTTACAATAGGTTTCTCAGAAATAAAGTCACATTTTATCAGATTATGATCATATACATATAACTTGATATTGTATAACTAAATAAGTTATATTTAGTTATAGTTCATCTCTCTTGGAACGTAACCTCTAAAATTGCAATCTTATTTTCCCGTAGGAAAGATAGGTTCCTTTAGTTGATAATATATAGAGAAGGTAGGAAAGCTAGAAGGTTGTAATATACAGGATGAGTTTTAAATGTCCCCCCCTAATTTCTTCCGCATTTTCTTAAGATATCGACTCCCAACCACTGCCGAACATCATTGATTAGTTTATACTTTCTTTTGATGAGGTTCACATTTTTGGCCGCCATCTTGGATCCGCCATATTGGAATGAACCTTTATTTTTTAAATGTAAAGGTGAGGTTGTGACCCATCATTTTAAACTATTTTTTTCCGTAGAACACGATGCCGCAATCAGTTTTTAATTATCTGCTTTCGTTCTCAAGATATTAACAATTTTGTAAAAAATTTAAATTTTCAAAAATTCCTTGTTTTATTATTATTATTTTTTAATATCGACCCTTTATCATCAGATATCACAGTTTGGCAGTAGCTTATGGATTTTTATTAAGTTTTAAATTTGTACTGCCATCTTCAGTAAATTTTTTTGATTTCAGTGTATTAACAACTTTTCTCTACCAAACTGTGATATCTGATGATAAAGGGTCGATATTTAAAAAAAAATTTAATAAAACAAGGGATTTTAGAAAATTTATTTTTTTTACAAAATTGTTAACATTTCGAGAAAGAAAGCAGATAATTAAAAACCGGTTGCGGCATCGTGGTCTACGGAAAAAAATAGTTTGAAATGATGGGTCACAACCTTACCTTTACATTTAAAAAATAAAAGTTCATTCCAATATGGCGGATCCAAGATGGCGGCCAAAAATGTGAAGCTCATCAAAAGAAAGTATAAACTAATCAATGATGTTCGGCTGTGGTTGGGAGTCGTTATCTTAAGAAATGCGGAAAAAATTAGGGCGGGACATTTAAAACTCACCCGGTAGTCTATACATAAGACAAGGACAGATTAGTAATATAGAAAGTCCGGGAAGTGGTGCTATCATGCTGGTAGAGAATAAAGTAACTATAACTTTAGTTTCAAAGGCTGTCCATGAGGTGCTGCTATCTGGTAGCGAATAAAGAAAATTAACTTATAAACAGTATTTTTTTATAATAGAACAGGTTTAATTTACTAAGTAAAGACAGTTTACAAACACAGTTACTAAATTGCAATATTTCACTTCTTAAATTCCATATTTACCTGAAAAATGCACAACATTACCAAAGACTTTGCAATTGTCTGGCAGAACTTTGATTATATTATGTTATTTATATTTTTTACTACACAACACTATTTATCGCTTATTGTTCACACTTTTTTTGCCGAGTGTCACATTTTTCACTGATCTACATCGTATTTCTTCTCAAACTGAAAATGATAACAGGTGTATAAACTATAGATGACTATAATGTATTACATAACTCATATCACATTCAACATAATATAATAATAGAATTGTGTAGGAGGGAAGACCTTACGCTTGGGTTGAAATGTACTCAGTGTCTATTCGCGTTATCTAATTTGTAGGCCCATTTGTTCCTAGTGGACGGAATTTTCGTACGTGAGAAAACAATTTAGATTTTATTTTCCGCTAAATGTTCGTTAATCTTTTGTGTTATTTATTGTGTAATATAATAACAAAATTTAATTAACTTTTTTTAATATTTTAGAGAATAAATGTGCAGGATTGATATAAATATATGATTTTGAATTCAATTGTCCTAATTTAACTGTGCACGCCTTATGTTCGCGACACGACAGTGCGCATGCGCATTGAACTTTAACGATCTCCAGCGGAGTGAATATGTGTTGTTTATATGTTATTTTTTGTTCGTAGTATTTATATATAACCTGATGATGCAATTGCAATTGTTTTTTAGATAAAGAAAAAACCAAGAAGGATCACTGACGTGAGTAAAAAATCACTTATAATAAATATATAAATAATTTATCTGTAGCTATAATGATTGATTCTAAAATTTAAATGTATAGATTTTCTTTGCAATAACGTAACAAACGATAAACGTGATATTAAAATGGCTTCAGGCAAAAAGAAACCAAGTATAACGTTCTTAAAAAAGGCTAGAAAATTTAGTTGCCTTTCAAATATTGCAACTGAACATTCAATCACTCAAAATTACTTTGTTGCCGGTATTGTTATAAATATAATTCTCTGAGTTGATGGATAACGTAATTACGTATTAAAACTATCGAGAATTTTACACTGTGCATCGCTCACTACCCTTTGCTGGTTTTCTAGCATATAAGAGAATGTTAAAGAAATATAAAAAAAATAAGTGTATAAGCTTTTACAATAATTGGTTCTTCGGAATAAAGCAACTTGTTACAAGATTACAAGTATATATAAACTGAGTAATAAATAATGTATATTATGTATAACTCATATCGAAGATAGCTTTAAATAGCAGTAATAATAGATTCGTGAAGAAGAGAAGACATTTAATCCTTCTGTCCTCTGTCATAGCTCAACCGCTATGGTACTTGCCTCATAAGCAAGACGTCCCGGGTTCAAATCCCGCGGGGGACCATAAAAATATTAAAAACCCAAAAAAACATGCTCGTTAGCCGAAAGGCACAAAGTGGCATGGAAAGCAAAAAAAAAAAAAAAAAAAAAAGAAGACATTTAAATGATGTTAAAGTAATGCTTAATGATTGTTCTTAGTATTTCTGAGAAATAACTAATTACCATAGGAAAGGAATCATTAAAATTTAAAATCTCTTCACTCCAATCAGCATCACTTCATTATCAAAACATATTTCACTTATCAAATTATTACAGATAAATTAAATAAGTTAATACATTCCACAAGTGTGATGGTGTATTGTTTTTGTCTCACAATTATTGTCGATTTTAGAATCTATGAGAATAGCTTTCCAACTCTGAGTTCAATAATTCAGTCTCAATAATTATCCCCAAGTGCTCATTTATCTCAAAATAATATTAAGAGCCTGTCACAAGAGCACAATTGTCTCTATTTCGTGTCATTTAATTTAGCTTCTATTTCTGTAATCCGCAACATTCCTGTTTATTTATTAAAGGTTTAAATTTAAACTAATACACTGTTCTACTTACTTGTAGATTGCCTCACTTAATCAGATGTTGCCTTCTTTATATGCAAAAGTAACTCAATTAACAAGTTATCAATGTAAAAGCAATAATCAACTGTTTCATTAAACCTGTAAATACACAATATTAAGCTCAAGGGCAGTCTCTTGAAGAAATCACTTGACAAATATTTACTTTACTTTTAGTTCACTAAATACTTTACATCATGGTAACTTTTGCGTGTAAAATACTAACAATTTCATGGCTTACTAAGTATAGTACAATTGTATACAAGGTTTATATCACATTTTAATGGTACCTGGGCATATGTATATGAAAATAAATATGGATATTGATCGCAAACAAATAACAGACTTTGATACAATATTGTACCTATTAAAAAATTATATTTTTATAAATTTACTTTATTTGTGATTGCTCAAAAATTTAATATTATTAATCTTTTTTATGATGTTAAATGTATTTGTGCATACCGGTACATACTTTATACTTTAAATACTTTAAAACAAGACATAATTAATAGTTAATAAGTATATGAACTTACCGTCTGCAATATTCTTGTACTACCATCGTTTAAACGACGGCCGTTTCGGCTATTCAGCCATTTTCAAGCAGTTCAGTTTTCCCTTCGTCAAACACAAACACTTAACACATAGTTACATGTAAACACAAAACATTTACTCGCACTTAACATTCAATAAACACACGAACTGAATACTCGACTGTCTTTCATGATGTCCCGGTACATACTGCGGATATATCTTCGGGAGGGGGTAGTGTCTTATCTACCTGTGTTAAAACAGTATCGTACAGCGCATTCGAATTAAAGTTAAATTTCATTATTGCATGTGTTTATTGAATGATAAGTGCGAGTAGTTTTGTGTTTATGTGTAACTATGTGTTAAGTGTTTGTGTTTGACGAAGGGAAACCTGAACTGCTTGAAAATGGCTGAATAGCCGAAACGGCCGTCGTCTAAACGACGATAGTACAAGAATATTGCAGACGGTAAGTTCATATACTTATTAATAATAACAATTTTCTGAATGGCAATTAACAAACATTATAACTAATAGCTTTATTTATTCACACAAAGAACAAAACAATACAATTAACCAATTTAAACTACCTCGATGTTTTAAAACATGTTTCAGGTAGTTAGTAGCAAAGAGTAAAAAATATGAATTTCTACCGTAAATAATTGTTGATGTTTTATATGTTTGGTCAAAACAATTACTATAAGGTCAAGGTTCTTCGAAGGAACTCACGCATTAGGATGTAACACCTTCACAGAAATTATCTGAAAAATGCACATTTATACATTATGAATAATTTGCGAGAAATATTAAATGTTATGTTACATTTTTCAATGAAATAAAGAACAAGCATGCATTTCACTGATACAGGGTGTCCTGTTGCCACGCGTTCACTGTGTTGTGAAATTCAAGGAAAGCCTGTCATTTGAGTTTTTTTTGTTAAACCTTTTAGGTGTAAACGACTTTGATCTGTTAATTATGCATTTTGTAGAAACAATAAGGTTTCATATTGCATTGCCAAAACTGAGGCACAATACACTTGTTTGTCTTTTCTGTCCCCGACGTTTAGGCTAAATGTTAACCATTTTGTTTGCAACATGGGCATTCACCAAGGTCCTCAAGGGCGTACTACCGATGTTCACTTTCACTCATACTGCAAGTATTGCTAAATAAGTCTAAAACAGTTTTCATTCATAATGAAGGTTTTGGACGGAATACACACGCTTTTCTCTTAATAAAATCACTGCTACACATACACCCCTTCACCCCCACACAAATTAAGACAATAACTCGATCACGCAGATGACCCTCTGACGTGAGTTGAGGGAATTTCCAAAATTAAATTTATAAGTTTCAGAATGTCAACCAAATCTTTGGGAAATTGTTCTACTCACGAAGGCTGCCTCTGAATTGCCTGAATAGCTGTCTCTACGTACGAAATAATTATATTAGTAGAATTTGTTTGCACCTAAGCCTACAGCTTCGACTCGCGCAGTGGAAAAAACTCGCTTTGAGGCATCGGCTTATGGACGCTTCGCTTCGCTCGCAACGTACAAACTTGGCCGTTGGGCCTCGGATTGGAAGATGCATCACGTTAAAATCTCCCACGTGGGTTTGAACCGGGTACATTTATGGTATTTTACGTTTTGATTGATTTTGGGGGAACGAAGCGAGTTGCAAGGTCTTGTAAAAAAACAAAATGTGCAGAATAATAACCTAGATGTATTTCGTTACACAAAACTCTAAACTTAAATCTAAAAAAAATAGTTAAGGTCAAAAACCGTGCTTCCGGTTGTGGATTCTTTTCGCTAACGAACTCGTCCGAGCGACGTAGACAACCAACATGTGTACCAAATTTGGACCAAATCGAACTTAACATACAGCCACTAGAGTGAGAACACATATATACATATATATATATATTTTAATGACACCTTAAGAGTGTTTTGTGGACCATGATCGGTGCTCATTCACCACTCCCGACATTAGGTCTCACCATAAGGGTCACTGGAGTAGCTCAACTTGTCTATGTAAATTCGACAATAAGACAGTAAACGCTATCACATATTAAATAACCATAATTTTCTTTAAATAATAGCTATTTACGTTACAAGTGTAGTAAGAACGTTTTTACATCACGCAGGTGAATGTTGTGCAACGAGCGAAGCGAGTTGCATAATTCACCTAAGTGATGTAAACACGCTCTTGCGTAACGTGTAACGTACAAGATTTTACCTGACCCGACAATATACAGGGGGTTACGTACAATATGCAAGCGTGATGTATACAACTTCTTTACTTCACTCGAGGCTCCATAGAGGTATATTTTATTAAGTTGAGCACTCAATGTTATTTGAGTGGGTTTCATTACTTCACCGAGTGAGTTTTTGAAACTTTACTTCACCGAGTGAAGTAAAGAAGTTGTATACATCACGCTTGGGATAGGGAAGTTTAACATGGCGGGTTTGGTAAAAAATTAAATTACATTGCACCTTCGCATACTAGCATCATTGTACGCCATTTTTTGACTCAGCGTGTCTTTACAGTTTTGCAACACACACCGTATTCTCCAGATCTGGTGCCTGCTAATTTCTTTTGTTCCCACGTCTTAAGAAGGCCTCAAAGGGATCACGGTTTACGGGATTCCGGACGTCGAAGACATTCAGTACCAAGTGAATTAAATTCTGCAGTAACATTTAATTTCTGGTCTGGACCATATTGGCCTAACACGCCAAAAGCGCTGCAACAAACGTTTGAGAAACTCCAAATAGAATGCGGAATTCATCGTTGGACCAGCAAGAACGGATTCTTTATGGATGGTTCCTTCTTTGTTAAAAAATGTGATCAATGGTCTTCACTTTTGATTTTTCCACTCGGGTTTTTGTTTTTCGCGGGGAAGAAGATGACCGCCATTCCATTGATTGTCTTTTCGTTTCGGTGTCGTACTGGTAACACCAAGTCTCGTCTCCTGTGATAATGGAAACCAGAAAAGTCACACATATCGATTAATTTGCCACTTTCCTCGAAACGTCTTGCATTTTGATCATCTGTTAAGATGTGCGGTACAAATTGTGAACAAATATATTGTTTGTCCAATTCTTCATGGACGATGGCCGCCCCACTGTGTCTTTACTAATACCCACTTCTTCTGATATTAACAGCAGAGTCAATCGCCGATATTTTGTTAGCACCGCTCCCAAAGGTTCAACATTTTTCGGCTCCTTGCTTGCGGATGGTCTTCCCGAACGCTGTTGGTCCTCCACCGATTCTTTTCCAGCGCGAAAGCGTGCAAACCAATCGTACACACATTTCCTACTCACAGCATCCTGCCTGTACACTTGCGCCAACGCCTCATGTGCTTCTGTCGCCGTTTTACCAAATTTAAAGAAGAACTTAATGTTGTGTCGTTGCTAAATGGCTTTTCGGCTTACACTCGGAACACTCTGTTGCAAATACTGTAAAAGTACTTCAATAGAAGCCTCGCGCAATTCCCGACAGATGGCAGGTCCAGACATGTTCATGCATACTGTTTCAAGCGTTGAATACCGATATATTAGACCATTTACTGAACTTTTTACAGCCCGTCTCAGATTAAGTTGAGGCAAGGAGGGTGGGTAATTAGGGTTGGTCTCAACCGTCATAAAACTGACCCTTATTAATGCCGCCTGAATGATTCTGTAGGACATACTAGTATAAAATTTCAATTCTGTATGTCTTAAGTGAAAATTAAAAAACGATATCATATTTCGTTTCATGATACTTTCCAGATAATTTTGATACTAAATTTGATTACATTTGGTCAACTTTGAGCTGTACTAGCATTATAAACTTTCTTAGTTGAATTAACATTACTAATATGGTTTACAACAATAAAGCCACAAAAATGTACTAGAGAAGTTCATATTTAAATAAGTAATAAATAATCATTATTTGAGAAAAAACTCGATACTGTATCGTTATTTACCATAATACAAACAATTGTGTGTTCGTACCATGTTAATCGGCTGACTTAAGGGGGCGCTACCCTGTCTGTCATATTGAGTCTGATTCCCATAAGAGCAATGCTACAGAATAAGTCATTTTTTTCTGTTAATTCGTGGAATAAATTTAAAAATTTGGTTTCATTTTGAAATACTGTCATATGCGGATGTTGATTGCTAAATACATTTTCAAAAACTGTCTTATTGTTTTCATAAACGTATGATATAAATAGTAAAAACAGTAAATTTTATAAATTTTTTACTCAGTTGCAAAAAGAGATATTGCACAAAATCTTAGCAATCAACACCCACATCTATGTTACTTTGAGAAAAAAAATACAGCTTTCGTTTTTTGACAAAAACAACACTAAAATATGAACAATAGTGAAGGTGTGTTTTGGTTATTTAACATTGGAATTGGTAGCCAACTTCGCCGTTTAAATGAGCTCCGAAACGGGAAACGCAGAGAGAAAGTTTTAACTATCACATATGGTAATTATAATAGGTTATTACTATTTATTATGTTGCGTTAATTAATGCAATATAATTAATACCGCTTTATCATTAATAATAATAAATTTAATTTTGTAATTTCTTGTATTGAAAAAAAAACAGTTACAACACTTTAAGTCGGCCGATTAACACGGGAAAAACACACAATTGTTTGTATTATGATAAATAACGATACATTCTCGATTTTTTCTCAAATAATGATTATTTATTACATTTTTAAATATGAACTTCTCTAGTACATTTTTGTGGCTTTATTGTTCTAAACCGTATTAGTAATGTTGATTCAACAAAGAAAGTTTATAATGCTAGTACAGCTCAAAGTTGGCCAAATGTAATCAAATTTGGTATCAAAATTATGTGGAAAATATCATCAAACAAAATATGATATCGTTTTTTAATTTTCACTTAAGACATACAGAATTGAAATTTTATACTAGTGTGTCCTACAGATTCACTCAGGCGGCATTAATAAGGGTCAGTTTTATGACGGTTGAGACCGACCCTGTTTACCCACCCTCCTTGCCTCAACTTAACCTGAGACGGGCTATAGACAGACCGCGTGTATTACTTGCTTTTATTCAGTAGTTGTAGTTCGAAAAAAGGTCTATTTATTTACAAAGTTGTATAGGTGAACAATAACATTTAATATAAACACCTTATTATGTTTATCGCATTTCATACTCAATGATTTATAACGTTCTTGTATTATAGTGATTTATTGAGAAGTACTAAAGCAAACAATAAGTAAAAATTGGTTATTAAGTTACAAAAAAAAAGAAAAGGAAAAAAATTTATACATACTACCATTATTATTATGTAAAAATAAGATATATTGCAACAAATATTCATTGATTACAGAAAAACAAATAATTTATTTTATAGTTTGTGATTTTAAAAAGTTTGTGAATTCAGTTAATTAATTCTACGTACTCGGCCTAAATTTTAATTTTGCCCAAATCAAACATAAATTGAAAGTATTGAATCGACACTTTCAGTCAATAGTCATTAGAATCATCAAATACACCCAATAGGTCGTGCAATCAGTTCCAAATGTCAATAACATAACGAATCACATTGCACATGAAGTGTGTGGGGTTATTTTGTCAAATTATTCTTTCTGTTTATTTTAATTGCACAGTTGTTTGGTATAGTAATCAACAATACAAATATACATATAAAATTAAATCGTTGTTTTGATTACAATATTAATTATCGACTTATAAATTTAGCTTTTTGATTTACAATGATTGATAAAGCGATTTTCTAAACTTTTTATTTCCCTTCAATTAAAACTAAACCTTAATGTAGGGTCGAAAATAATTATCAAATAAGCTGTAATTCATTTTTTGTAATATAACTAAAAAAATTGTTGCCTACGTAGGCTATATTGCCCTCATCACGGGTTTAACCCTCTCTTTGCAAACCTGCGACATGTCCTCCTGGCTGACAGTACGTTCCCTTGGCCTTTGGAATAGCAGAGGCTAGAATATTTTTTAGATCCTTACTAGAACCTTACAAAATCTACATACATGGACACAAAAATTTGCATATTTATCCTTATATATAATTCTGTAAGCGAAATTTTAGATTCAAAATTGTGGGAATTTGGTAAATCGGAGGATGATGGGAGAGGTATCAAATTAAAGGTATCGATTCAAGGAACGAGGGAAAAATATAAGTTTTTTTCTAAAATTAAAAACTAAGGGGTTTTTGAGGTCCCCGAAAAACGAAAAATCCCCATAAGAAATACATTAGAATTTAAAAACATCTGGTTTATTTACATTAAAACATTTGGTATTAAATAAGTAAATTAAAAACCTAAAACAGCTGTTCTGCAGTTTACATTAAAACATTTGGTATTAAATAAATAAATTAAAAACATAAAACAGCTGTTCTGTAAAATAATATGACAGTTAATGTAAATTATATTTTTATGGCCTAGAATGATAAATAAACACATGTATTTACATTTATTACCATAGCAACCAATTGAATAAAATAACAGATAATATAGCTGTTTGTTCCAATATTTCCATTAACATCTGATTTCAAAATTTGAAGCAATTATTTTTGTATTTCTAGCTTTTAGGTTAGGGTTTTAAAGTGTAGACCTGAGCCTTGCTGGTTATTTTAAACATTATTATAACTGCTGATATCAAATGTAAGAAATAATTTGATGTGATAATTTATCATTATTTATCATCTTAGTTTTGAGGTTATTATTAATCGTACAACTTTATTATAAATAAAACATAACATTTGTTTTTAGAAGGTTCCATTGGGGGTTGGCGTGCGGAGCACGCAGGGGTCTCCCCTAGTATATATATATATATACGCTAAAAAATACCACTGACTCACTCATCACGATTTCTCAAAAACTACCGAACGGATTGAAATGAAATTTGTTATGCAGCTTCTTCTAGGGCCATAGGTGTTCACTAAGAAAGGGTTTTAAAAA
>JAGFPH010003503.1:128325-141484 GCA_018207615.1 Philaenus spumarius
CACTAAGAAAGGGTTTTAAAAAATTCGAAATTTTAGGGGGGCGGGGTTTGGGGGGATGAAAGTTATAAAAAAAGATTTCTTCTAAACTACCGAACGGATTGGAATGAAATTTGGTATGTAGCTTCCTCTAGGGCCATAAGTGTTCACTAAAAAAGGGTTTTAAAAAATTGGAAATTTTAGGGGGGTTTGGGGGGATCAAAGTTATTAAAAAACGATTTCTTCAAAACTACCTAACGGATTGGAATGAAATTTGGTATGTAGCTTCCTCTAGGGCCATAAGTGTTCACTAAAAAAGGGTTTTAAAAAATTGGAAATTTTATTGGGGTTTGGGGGGTAAAAATTACTAAATCACGATTTCTGCAAAATTACAGAACAGATTGTAATGAAATTTGGTATGTAGCTTCCTCTAGGGCCATTGGCGCTCGCTAAGAAACGGTTTCAAAAAATTCGAAATTTTAGGGGGGTTTGTGGTTATCAAAGTTATTGAATCACAATTTCTTCAAAATTACAGAACGGATTGGAATGAAATTTGGCATGTAGCTTCCTTTAGGGCCATAGGTGCTCACTAAGAAAGGGTATGAAAATTTTCGAAATTTTAGGAGGGGTTTGGGGGGATCAAAGTTACTAAAATCATAATTTCAGATCTTTTATTATTATGACAAAATAGTTCTTTTATTATTTAAGATCTATATATATATAAAAGCCAAATACCACTGACTGAACACTTAAAAAGAATACAATTACGTTAAAAAGACTGAAAATACCAACCACCACGGACAACGCCGTACGGGTCAGCTAGTAGGATTTATAAAATCATATTGCATAGTGTCTTCGAAAGATGATCTGTTCTTAGTCAATTATACAAGTCTAATTTAGAAAAGAAAATGTATTTAATTCGTACTTGCAAACATTTTATTAACTTTAAGTTTCACATTTTGATTCAACTCATTATATATAAGTTCGGAAGTTTAATAAACGTTATAAAAGCCATACACACAATATTTCTTAAATTACATGGTTTATCTGAGTTTGGCTGACGGTGGTGGTATTTACAAGACAACTAACTATTAGGGTTCAAAATGAATCCCTTATTGTTCCGGGTTCAAACACTAATTTGGCTAGTTAGTTAAATCGGGAAGGAACAGTACAATAATAATAATTCAGTGGTTCAGTGGTTATTAAATTTAATTTATTTGTACGCCTTTGCGATTATTATTGATAACATACAATTTATCACATTAGCCTACACTTATGCTACGTACATTTCCTTTCCTAGATTGACCTTTACAAGACAGACTGGATTACGGTACCGGCAACCAAAGCATGTTGATAATAACCCCAAAACTCTGAATACAATGTGACTTCAACAATAGACCAAAATACTTTGCTTTGCTAACTCTGTGTGTTGTCTTAAACAAGTCCTGTACTTCCTTCACTTGAGATCTCGTCCCAATGGTCCAAACTTCGAGCTGATCGGAAATCCCCGTCTCGATTTCCTGGCCGCACTTTTCACAACAAACTGGCCTAACTTCCGGCCCAACACCTTAACAACAGACTGGCCTAGCTTCCGGCCCCACACTTTAACAGACTGGCCTCGCATCTATGTTAAGCTCCAGTATATATCGCATCCATCGCTTCCTTGTTTTCATCTCCAACACAAACCATAGCAACGCGAGTTCCGTGTTCCGCGTTTAAGAACTCTCACGCGACCTTGCTACAATATCCGTATTTATACTATACTTCCTGGTATGTCTTGCTGGTTATTACCTTTACATACAAAACACTAACTCTAAGAACTAATATACTAAAATATATCTAATATGGTTCAATAATTGCAGTAAAAACCGTACAAGTGAGATAACATCGACCAATATCGGTAGATATCAGGGTAGCTCAGATGGTTAGAGCGTCAGGACAGAAACCTAAAGGTCCCGGGTTCAACTCCCGGTCTTGGTCTATGTTTTTTCACTTGTAATTTAATTAAATATCACATGCTGAGAAAGTGTGTAAGCGGAAAAAAAAAAAAATAAAAAATAATAATAATAAAATATATCTTTATTACACATTCCAAAACGTAACACAACTTAACACTGAATTGTATACCTAAAGTTTTCCAGGATAACTGACGCAATTTTGTATACATTATTCAAGCCTGATACATAAAATATATTGATGGAAAATTTCGGCTATGATCGTTAGTAAAAAAATATCAACCATGAGGATGTTTAAAAAAAACATATACAAATAAAAATCACTGTTGCATCCATTTGAAGTAATTATAATAAATAATAGTAGGGAAATAATAATTGTTTAGTCGGTATTTTGAAATCATCAACAATCAGCGCAGGAGGTGAAAACATTCGAAATCTAACTGCGACTTTAAATCAATTCAAAAGTATTTTTTGTTTAATGTTTTAATTAGGTCGAACTATATTAATTTTTTAAAAAAAGTTTAGCATACTGTAAAAAAATGAAAAGAAGGTTTACGAAATTGTATTAATTTTTATCTTATAAGCAATAATCTTGAAACTGTATCATCTAAAATATGATTAGAGGATTAAACATGATATATAAGATTTTACAAAATATATCGCATATAGGAATCACGTTTTAAGTTTATATAAACACCCAAATATTGTATGAGATATCTTGACCTACTTTGACTACACTGGTGATGATGGCAGGTACCACAAACTACACCAAATTATAGCTTACTAGCTGAATACCCGTGCTTCGCTACACAGGGAATTTGTTTTTTCATTACTATGATTCATAATTAATTGTAGTAATTTTTCTTTCGTTTTCTTTCATCCATTATTTCACCAAAGTGAATTATAACGTGTATTTTCAAGTAGTTTGGTATTAATTTTTCACTGGCTGCCCGTCAATCCTCCCCTAAAATTTTTATGTTTTTAAAACCTTTCTTAGCAAGCACCTAGGGCTCTAGAGGAAGCTACATACCAAATTTAATTCCAATCCGTTATGTGGTTTTTGAGATTTCGTGATGAGTGGGTCAGTGAGTGATATTTGGATTATATATATATTTAGTTTTAAAATATGTTCTACAAATTGTTAGCAAACAGATTTATAGTTATTCTGTGTTTATTACACTAAATCTCGTATTAGTTATCTAAACATTATTTTAGTTTAAATTTAGTTTTACAAACTTATAATAACGTGAAAAAATGAGGTATTAAAAATATAATATATTGCATTGTATTACACTGCAGTACAAGGAAATGAATTATACGACCGCATTACATTTGTCTTGCTTTAACCTAAGCCAAAGGGGTCTAGCTTGCAATAAATGCCATTAGTTCTAGTAATCATTATAAAATTTTTAATTCAACACACTTTATGCAAAGCGTATGGTAAACAGTGTGTTCAAAAATATTTGTTGATAGCTTGTATGTTTTTAGCTTTTAATAAATTAACAGAAATGTGTACTCAACTTGTGGTATATAACAGGATATGTTTTATGCCATATTTTACCGTGTATTATTTTTGGGAGATGAAGGGAAATTGAGGGTTAGAAAATTAAAATGTAAAAGTAAGTCATGTGGCACATCATTATAAACCATATTAAAAAGCAAAAAAAAATTATAAATCCTTCGGTATAAATTAAACACTATCCTACAAGATTCAATTTTTTCAAGGGTTATTTATTAAATTGTGTAATATAATATTCAAATAAGCCTGATTATGTGGATTGAAAACACCCGCCAGATACAGAGAAAAATAAAACAGGACTGCGAGAGGGGATGTTTTAGAAGTAAAAGATAGGATGGTTGTAAGAAAATGAAATAAATTATTTTAAGTAAAACTGTATTTTTCGTAGTAAAAACAACCTTTTCTACCTTTTTTAGTTTTGTACTAGTAGTTCTATGAACAGTAGACCTCGCTTGTTGAAATAACAAACGTGATTTTGAGCTTAGGTTAAAAATAGTGTGCCAGTAAGGAAGTAAGCAGAAGGTTTAGCCAGTGAAACATTATTTTGCAATTCCCGCGATTCCAGGGTTTCTAGTTCTGGTTTTTTCCTATTCTTGAGCTTTAACTGCTAAAGATTTTCTTTTAACGGACATTGTGTTTTATGTAGGTTAATAATGCGTAAGGTAGCTACAAATTTCGCTTTATTGAGGGAAAACATAGAATTAAATATTTACAAACAACTGTAATACAATATTTAAAACTTAACAATGTATTTACAGTTCCATATCATATTCCAATATTATAAATAATGAAAACAAACGATGTTAAAGCGTCGTGATAGTGATCTCAACCCATTTACCAACACTTCCCCCGCTGTCCAACGGTCATTTTTGGTATGTCCTTTATCGCCGCGAGGTTTCATTTGTTTTATCTCATTCTGTAATTCAAGTAAAGCTAAGTCCAATACTTTTATAAATTAATAATTTACAAATATACAGTTCAATTCTTTGATTTATCCTCTTCACTTTCTAATAATAATATGTCATTTTTGGGCAAAGGATATATTCCTAAATTGCTATTCAAAACAGGCCTAGTTTTGTTAGCAGTCTTTTAGTAGGAACATAAAAACTGGTGTTTTAAAAATAATAAATTTGAAATTGATAAATATTTGTATATAGTTCTATTTAGAACTAAATTACGAAACTTTGTTACATTTATGAAAAAAAATTACAAAACATTTTTAGGGCCTACTACTTTTTATGTAGGCTTAAAGTTGAACTTTTTCCTTTCGTTACTGAACATGCTTGTTTATTGAGCTAATAACTTTGTTAATTTCCCTTCCATCATTTTTTTACTAGCATATGTGAAATTTTTGTACCTCTATCTACAAAAAAGCTACAGAACACTTTTGAATTGGTTTACAATAAACGTATAAAAACATGGTTGAAATACAAAAACTTGGAGGATTTTTAACAAATTTGAAGTTTACTGCCATTTTGTGAGCTTACCGTTAGAGATACGGACAAAAATCAAGAATACAATTTTGTTGAAAATCTAATTTTCTACTCGCATAATATTATTAGTTTTTAAATTCGACTTACTTTAAGCCACAAACTGGCTTTGGAAAAAAGCTTACACTGAGAGAAACGGTCCGGCCGCCATTTTTATTTCATTTTAGGGGTTAAAAATTAAAAATGGAAAAAAATGTATACATTCATGGCCTCGCCTAGGAATATTCATACAAAAAATCATCAAAATCGGTCAAGGCGTTTGGCCGTAATCGTGAGACAGACAGACACACAGACGAAATGCCGAACGGTAGAGCTAAAACGGAGAAATCGCTTCGCTCCGTCAATTATTATAATTAAAAAAAAAGTCTGCATTGTGTTAGTTTTTGGTAATAACCTCTTCAGCATAAAGGTAATAATGTTGGTAGGCCTACAGGTTTACTTAAAAAATAGTATTAAAAGAAAATAACAAAACAATAATCTTGTACTGTTTATATAATTTATTAAAATTCATTATTAAAAAAACAAATATACATAAAAGAAAAAAATTAATTATATAATAATTGGGTTTATATAATTATTATGTTCGATATTTTTGTGGTAGAGAATTTGTTAGGGACAAACTGACTGCAATGTTAAGCTGAATTTAAAAAAAAAACAAAATAAAGCAGGAAATATCTTAAACAAAATATTTAAAATTAAAAACTACTAGTTGGTAGTTAGGAAAAGGGCATGATTAGTAGTTGTTGCAATAAGAAGATTTTGTATCTTAAAAAATTGTACAGGGTGTCCCCAAACTCTCTGACCCCTTTTGTGGATATGTTCCTGGGATCCAGAAAAACATATTTCACAACATAAACATGGGTTTACAATTTTTATTTTTTTATATGACTGTCTGTATGTTTTTTTTTTACAAAATTCTTAATATTTGTGGAAGGAGAAAAGATATTGAGCTCAACCTTTGTATATCTATTTGTTGCGTAACCTTTTATCAATGTACGAAAAATTAGAACATTATTTTAAGTATTTTTAAAATGGCGGCCGTTTAAAATTTTTAATGACAAATATCTCAAAAACTTTACATAAAAATTACAAGAAGAGACAACAAAATTTACTTTTTTAACGACAATCACGATGTTTTTTTTAATTTGTCAGTAGCTCAAAGGATAACAGAGATATTGACAAAAAAAGGAAAAAGTATTTCTTGTTAGTTTGCAACAATACCCAGAATTACTCTAGAAACAAAATATTTTAAACTTATTATGAGCTACAATAATAAGTTATTTGGATGATGTTCCGAGCAATTTTTTAACTGATTCCACTAGCCAAAAATAATGAAAATTTTTATGTACTCATAGGTCCGGAAATGCTTCGTTAGACAGTTAGTTACAGCAGGCGAAATATTTCACCCGTGTTTCAGATTACTCACATAAACGAATCCCTATTGAAATATGTAGGTCGTTAATAAAGGTGTAAAATTAAATTAAATGTAGGCCTACGTAAAACTAGCAGATAAATTTAATAAAATAGGTCCCAGTTCTGTAACTGCAGTAATTGTTGCGATATTTGACCCAAAACGCATTAAAATATTTTGTTTCTAGAGTAATCCCGGGTATTGTTGACAACTACCAAGAAATACAATTTACTTTTTTTGTCAGTACTTCTGTTATCCTTTGAGTTACAGACAAAATAAAAAAAAGCTTTGTGTTTATCATAAAAAAAGTAATTTTTGGTCTCTTGTAATTTTTTTGTAAAGTTTACGGTTTCTGATATATTTGACATTAAAAATTATAAACGGCCGCAATTTTTAAAATATTTAAAATAAATAATGTTCTAATTTTTAGTACAGAGATAAAAGTTTACGCAGCAAATAGGTATATAAAGTTTGAGCTCAATATCTTTTCTACTTCCAAAACTATTAAGTATTTTGTAAATAGTATTGATGAAAAAATAATCACCGTAGACCCAAACATGTGAAATATGTTTGTCTGGGTCCCAGGAACATATTCACAAAAGGGGTCCAGAAAGTTCAGGGTCAACCTGTAAAAGTATAAACCTAATTTCAAGTGGTTTGTAAAAATAAACTAATTGTATCTTTTTGCTCCAAAAAGCTTTTTAAGTTACTATATTTTATAAGTTTATTTTCAATATAAAAATGTAAGCCAGTCCACACATGGATGGTGTTGTTATTGTCAACTATATCGGTTGTTTGTAAATTAAGACACTACTCTGTGAAAGGGTATAAATATGTAGCATAACACCTTGTTTCCTTTGTTATAATTTAGTTGTAGCCCATGTGTCACTGAAGATGACGACTTTGTCGTTGAAACGCGTTTGACAAATAAACGTATTTTTGTGAGAATTGTGTTCTGGATTTTTATTTTTACTTTTAGAAATAATATCTCTTACGAGTCAAGAACGGTTATCTTTAGAGTTTACACCTAATCAATATTTTCACAATTAATTAGTTGGTTTTTATTAAATTTTAGATAGTATTAAGCGTTTGATCTTGGATTTCGCAATAAGTTAATTTATGGCAAATTCATCTTTCCATTACAAATCGTATTTTACTACGAACGTAAAACCTTAAATTGCAGAAACGTCTAAACCGATAGATATAAATCACCTTTATAGGTTGGTTCGAAATCGTAATTTATACTAACTGGCATTAATATATGTACTGTATCTCAACAAAACAAGAAATTTAGTAACTGATATAATTAGTTCTAGAATATGTATAAATATAACCAAATGTTTGTCTTATAATTATAATTGGTTTTTATAATTATGCTTTTGTTAGGGTAATTTTAGAGATATTCAATAGTACCTAATGACAAGATAATTTTGGTGGGATGGAAGAAAACCCAGATGTATTAAATGCTTAATGCATTAACCCTAATATATTTTAAAACTAAACCAGCGAAGTTATGTTATGTTTTTAAACTATACACGAAGTAAAGACCTTTTGTTAATTTACTTAAATATAATCATTCCTAAAAATATATTTTTTTAAATACATAGATTATCTGAGCAAAAGCAATATATATAATTAAACGTTAAATATATTACAATTATACTAGCCTAAGGATAAAATCAAAATTTTTCTTGTTGTGAGAATTAACATAGTTAAACAAATGATTATTTCATTATTCATTCTTATGGTAACCATACATTGCCTTATATACGAACAAATATTAATGGCTGAAATAATAAAAATAAAGTCTGTCTATTCGTAATCCGTAACATTTTACAGGAGTCAGATAAATTTCAGGAAGAATCTACTCGTATAAAAGCGAGTGTACGTGCGAGCATACGTGGAGTAACATTTCAAGAATAAATAAATAATTATTTAACTTAATCATATAACAGCTGATTTCACTGATCATCTGTAATAACCAAGCAAAACGTAGCGTTGATTATACTTTGGGGTTATGTTTACAACTTAAATCAATGATATAGCCTATATAGTGGGGTGGGATAGCTGAAAAATATTTCACATCTGGCAACCAATGCGCCCCTTTGGATTTACATAGTACATGTGTAGACGAGTCTAAAAAGCCCACGACACAAATTTTCCTGGCCCTCTAGCGGTGTTCATGACGTCATCAATATGGAAGCCAAAGTTGTATGACACGCTTCTACATTTCCCTATATAACTTGGGTTTGTATTTTTATATTAACCTATATTGTTAGTGATTATTAATCAGGAGAAAACGCTCTTTCCAATGATATATGTGACATCATTGTTTAGTTTCATAATATCAGAAATATTTGTAACTTTATACAAAATTTTGTTTTTGATTTTGATTTTTTCGAAACATTTCGCTTAATAATTTGGAATCTGTTACATTTAGCTCAAAACGTGTGCTTTACAATTTTGTTTGTCAGAAAATCCCCTTTCGAATGGTATATAATATATATTATTACTTCTATTTTGTCACAAACAGTTGTTGAAAATTTGTCAAAATAATGTAGCGTTGCACAGCGAGTCGTTATAGCAACAATGTAATTACAAAACAATGTATATGGGATCCGAAAAGTAATAGAGCGGCTTTATAACTATTTAAGTAGCAAATGTAATAATTGTAATTGTTGATCTACATGTAAATGAATTCTACCTTTTTTAGGGGGTATTTGTTTAAATCGTAATAATAATATTAACTAGTGGACCCAGCAATGCTTCGCTATTGTTTGATTTAATTTAAAGGGTAGTTATTCCATTTCATTACATTCACTTGAGTGATCGAATTGCAAAATGGTTTTTATGATACTTAAGAATGTAGTACTACACAAATTTAGATTTATAGTTTGTAAACCTTTTTAGATAATACAGTAAACCTTTTGCTTGCTTTTACCTAATCTAAAAAAACTTATAGTTGTGAAGAATTGTAAAAAACCTGATTCTAAATTAGCCCAATTGGTTGCAAATAAACGTGTTTTGGTTCACTGTAGGCCTAACCTAAAATTATGTTCAGTTTTTGATCCAAATCAGCTGTTTTATATAAAATGAGCGTTTTTAGTTGATTTTTGTTTTTGTTTGCTTTAAGTTGGTCAATCTAAACTAAAAAAGCTGTTGGTTTTGAAGAATAATAAATTGATTATAAATGCTAAGTGAAGTTGCTATGGTAATGAATGTAAACAAACACGTGTTGCTAAGCTTTTTATACGAACAGCTGTTTTTGTGCACTATGGTGTTGAGTACATACAAAAGAGACTGTTTAGTTTTTCCCAAATTTGAAACTTTTTCAGGAAACTTTTAAAAATTTTCTTTATATAAAACCCTCGTTCGGGCTATTATTACTAACATGTTAAAACAAAAAATAGCCATATTGTTCCAGCCGTTCTCAAGTGATGCGCTTACAAAGGAACAGCAATTAATTTTTATTATATGGATAACTTCTAAATCATTTGATCTATCAATATGAAATAAAAGGCAATTAAAAGTTAATATTTTTATCTTTCTTTAAATATATATATAGCAATATACATAAACACAAAATCTTAACAAATATTAACTCAGTTTAATAGTCCTTATAATTGTACACATTTACCGAGTTAAAAATCCCCGTCTGTATAGTTAGGTAGGCCCCAACTATATAAATTGTGTTGTTTAAATGGTATTTTGTAATGATGTATTTCTGATGTGTATCTAATTAATCCGCCTGTGATTTTTCACCGGCTAGCAGTAAACGTGTTAAACATAATGAATTTCATAAAATATTTATGAAAAATTATATCTGTTCGATGATTATGTCTACTTTAAATAAAATTTCCTCGAATCTTAACTAGTGTTAAGTTTTAACTAAAATACTCCGATATTGTTAGTAAATAAACTAGTTAATAGTTTCTGCGTGAAAAGGTTTTGGTCTATTTGCTTTAAATAATTATATTTTACAATTCAGTTATAATGATTGCAGATACTATACATGATGTCTCATTTAAAACTGGAAGAAGGAATGGCCATTTACAAAATTAATATTGATGAATGTAACACCTAAAATTTCCATACACCTTGTACCCTTAAAAATACAAAGTAAAAATGTATAGGCAAGTAGTTTTTTTACCTCTGTAAAACAAATTTGAACGCAAATCGTGAAAAGTCTCTTTCTTTGCAGATCAGTGATTCGAATGAATAAGTTATACTAACATTAATGCTAAAAAAATAATGTTTGATTGATATTTATTTGTACAAACACTTATTCAAACATGTCGGGAGAAATAACTGATAGCCATCCATTTGATAACTACATTCATATATTAATTTTGTAATCATAAAACATTCAAAATTTGTTTTAAAATATTTATTATTTTAAATATAAATTGTTCTAAAGAAGAAGAACTATTGTATCATTAAAAAAACATTTTAGATCATTATTCAATTTAGTTGTATTTAAAGAACGAACACGTACACTTAAGAATAAAAAAATATGTGTATTTCAAAATTAATCAATTTTTATCTAATTTGGAAAACTTTTTGATTTCTGTAAAGTATAAACAGATCCACTATTTCATAATTCATATTTGAAAATTAAGTCATAAATTAAGATTTAACTATGTCAGTAATAATTGTAATCCTAGGCCAACTTTAAATAAACTTATTAGACTTTCCTATCTAAAGTATATAGTATGTATACAAATTTTGCAAAACATACTTAGTTTGTTTAATCCTTTTTTATTTATATCCTCAAAAATTCAGTAAGAAATAGTTAATAATTAAAATAATTAGTCATAGTTTCATAATTTAATTCAGACTAACCTTTTAAATAGTATCGATTTATGCTTCGTCATCAATGTTTAGTAAACTCGAAATAATACATGAAATTTAGATAGTATTTCTGTACAAAAATTGTAGTTTATGAATTTAATAATATCTCTTGTAACGACAAAATGTCTTTATTTATACGAGACTTGTCTATTGTCTAAGAGCTGTGTACAAAGGGCCTGATTTGAGATTGCCATCAAAGTTTTACATAAGTTAAGGACGTAAGGTTTGGTCACTCCACAAACTCAACTTGTAAAATATAGTTTTAAGCCTTTGGCACAAAGACCTTCGGCTTCAAAGTCACCACTCTCGTGCTTTGTTCTTAGCTTGCCCTTTTGTACTTACTATATTACTTCTGAACCTCAGTAAATACAAATCTTAGTTGCATTCCTTACTTGTGAATAGACTACAATTTTGTCAATGAATTAACACATAAATAAACAGTTATTGAAATATACGAATAGATAATTTTTACTTTCTCCACCCTATACGTAGTATATGGAGAAAGTATTGTTTTCGTAAAAATGTTCGAATTTGAATTTTAAGTTGAATTATCTGTTTTGGTGCTCCGAGAACCCCAAAAATTTTTTAGTGCAATTATCTGTGTTGGTGCTCCCTGAACCCAAAAATATTTTTAGTGGAATTTTTTGTTTTGGTGCTCCCTGAACCCAAAAAAGTGTTTTTAGAGTTGTGTCTGTCTGTCAGTCTGTCTGTATGTATACACGACCAGAGAGGACACTATTGGTCCGATTTTCATGAAATTTCGTATGTAGGTACTAAACCCTAATATCTCCAGGCGTTTTTTTTCATTTTTTGGAATTTTAAATTTTTAAGGGTAATTTGCCTTAAAAACCCATAAAAAACGACAAAAAATGCAAATTTCTCAAAAACGGCTCTAACGATTTTGATCAAATTTTCAGTATTTATAGTGCTTAAGATTCCAAACAAAATGACACCACCCGCTTTTATCAAAACTTCGGCGTTTTATAATTATGGGGAAATGTTTAAAAATAAACAAGTTTTTGTTGTCAATCTAGCATCGCGGCAGCGGACGCACGGGGTAGCACCACGGTAGCGAGCACGGCCAGTAATTCAAAGGTCGCGCGATCGAATCCCGCCTGGGACAATAATTTTTTTATACGATTGAAGTAGGTAGAATATTATTTTTTTGTATTGTTCTAAAAAGTAGTAAAAAATAAAATGATTAAAATCAATATTATTTTGATTACAGTAAGTTGGGAGAAAGTTTGTGTCAGTTAACTGATACCGTTTATTTAAATAGGTTTTGGGAGTAATAATTATCTTAACGAGGTAAGATTAAAACAAATGTATTATTTTTTACGTAAGGAATATAATACTGAACAATTTAGTGATTTATGCTTTCCTGAAACGTGATTTATTACGGTAAGTCTGCTTTTAGCTTCTATAATTTCCTTTACAGAAACATCGTTACGGTGGTTGAGTAAGTCATCACATTATCAACAATTACGATCGCAAAAAAAAGGTAGCGATTACACACAAAAAAAAAAACGTTAAACCATAAATTAAATCCCGTGTAGTCTCGCCAGTAGCGTAGTGGAACAGCCGCTAGGGCGCTTGGCCTCAAGAGGCGGAAAATTGTTCCCCGGTAAGCATGTCAATTGACTTGATGTGGAGTGGTATTTCTTTGCATCCGTCACTTTGAGACTGGATCCAAATAGAGCTTCGAAAAGTAGAATAGGGATGTAAGGGTCTGGTAGGCCTCATTATTTTGGAAGAGGGTCAAAGAGGCTAAAAACCTTAAAATTAGAAATTTGTGTTATATACCTGAATCGACGCAGAATTCAAAGTGTGACCGTAAGACACCTAATAGAGTGTAAAGTCGGGTTTTAATAGGTTTCGCAATCATGGGTTTTTACAAAATTCATCGTCAATGAAATCTGGGTTTTTCCAATTCCTCATCAATGAACTCTGGGTTTTT
>JAGFPH010003504.1:12338-26524 GCA_018207615.1 Philaenus spumarius
ATTAAATTATAAAATAGACAACACAACAGAGGATCCAGCAACATATTTTACATCATTGTGCATTGCACGCATACTGATATTTAGATTCGCTTGATTAAACTACAACGTACAATACACATGGATGCAGTAGGTTACATACAGCCTTACTCTCTTGTGAGCTTGATCTGATCTAATAAATAAGAAAACTATGAAGGTTCAACAAAAATACTCTAACAAAACAAGCAATGCATTGTGTATTGAAAATACTCCCAATACGGGGGTTGGCGTGCGAAGCACGCAATGCTTTGTGTATTGAAAATACTTCTAATAAATAGGTTGGCGTGCGAAGCACGCAATGCTCTGTGATTGAAAATTCTCTCAATACAGGGGTTGGCGTGCGAAGCACGCAATGCTCGGTGTATTGAAAATTGCCCCAATACGAGGATTGGCGTGCAATGCACTCAATGCTCTGTGTATTGAAAATTCTCTTAATACGGGGGTTGGCGTGCGAAGCACACAATGCTCTGTGTATTGAAAATTCTCAGAATACGGGGTTGGCGTGCGAAGCACGCAATGCTTTGTATATTGAAAATTCTTCCAATACGGGGGTTGGCGTGCGAAGCACGCAATGGTCTTTGTATTGAGAATTCTCCCAATTCGGAGGTTGGCGTGCGAAGCACCCAATGCATTGTGTATTGGAAATACTTTTAATACGGGGGTTGGCGTGCGAAGCACTCAATGCTTTGTGTATTGAAAAATCTCCCAAAAGGGAGTTGGCGTGCGAAGCACTCAATGCATTGTGTATTGAAAATACTTTCAATACGGAGGTTGGCGTGCGAAGCACGCAATGCTCTGTGTATTGAAAATATTCACCAATAAGGGGGTAGCGTGCAATGCACTGTGCGTAGGTCGCTTATCATAGTGTTCAGTGTCAAGCTCACATGTGCGTCCTCAGCAGTGAACGTGTTAAAAGAGTTTAAATGCAAATCCCCGGTCCTGATTTGAACCCCCCCCCCCCCCTAAAAGTTTTCCTGGCTACGGGCTTGCAGAGGGGGCGTATTGCAAAGGTGAATATATTCGTTCACGCCAACTAAAAACTGATCAAAATTCAAACAACAGTTTTCAATGTTTGTATATCCCAACTTGTTAATGCGTTCATGAATAAATAAGTTTAAAAGTAATATTAAACATTTAAGTTGAGCGCGTAAAGACCAGCCCATATTAAATTAAGCAAATTGGGTAAATTTTTCTCAAAAAGTATAAGTGCTACATATTTTCGGAGTATGTATAGAGTTATGTTTAGCCTATGTGTCGCACTTTTTATCTTTTAATTTTTTATCTCGCGTTTTACTTCTGATTCTTTGTAAGGGTATTTTTGGTGTGGGCACAGCAGTGACGTTGTTCTTCTGGTGATTTAAATTTTAAAATTGTGTTTTCTTCCTTTTTTTCTTCTCTCTTCTTTTTCCATAATTTTATTACCGTAAAGTTATGTTATGTTGTTATGTTGTGCCTCGTGTCTATGTGGGCACTAATCCATCGTTGTATTTTTATTTGTAAAATTTAATTTATGGAATTCATAAATATTTGAAATTTTAACCCAACATTATATACACATTTTTAAGCAAGCACATTCTGTTTGACTATTTTCCAAAATCTGGATCATTAATTTTTATTATGTTTTTAAAGTTTTAAATGTAACTGAATCTACAATTTTTACGCTTGGGTAATGTTAAGATATAGCCTTGATTTCGCGTGTGTTTGTAGAAAACAGTATAAAGTTTGACCAAAAAAATTCCATCCTCCTATCTATAATAGTTTTGGGAAACTAGCGTTAAAAGTCAAATCTAGTCTAGAATGAGTTGTGGCATCGTTAAAACATCCCTGCACCATAGTTGGGAACCTCTGCCTGCTTCTCTTCTTCCTCCGGATCTATTTTTATTTTTCTTCTGGCTGCTTGGATCGTGTTTTCGGTTGCTTTGTTGGCTTTTTTAATTCCCAAAATGTCAAAACTGCGAACCGTGTTTACTGCTTTGGAGCTTAACTGTAGGCCTAGCAGTTTTTAAATGGAAAATTTACTTGAAAACCCATCACTGAAGCTCCCCACAGAGTCATATACACCTAACCTAAAAGTGTCAAGCCTCACAAAAACTTTTTGGGAATTTTTGTCCAAACCACGTTATTAAAACGCTTGTTTTTGTTTTGTGTTCTTTGGGGGTCTGCCAGGTCCTGATAAATCCTTTTGATTAAAACCTTTATCATAAGTTGAGTTGTTAGAAGTGTTTGCTAACACCAGTCACATAATATCCAAGAATGTACAATATGACCTAGTGCTAGATAAAATAATCCCAAATTTATCGTTTGAAAACCATCACAAGGTAAAGCTGGCTTCGGCAACATTTCTGTAAGCAGTATTTGGTCTAAGTTTATAGGTTGTAAGCAGGTGCCATTACCTGTAAAGTTAACTTGTTTTAATGCAGTTCAATGGGCAACAGTTTTCTATGTAGGTTACAATTGGGGATAGCGTGGTGGTAACACAGTTGGAAAAACATTGCGGTTTGCCGTTGAACCCTCCAAATTGTACTGTGTACATTGAAACAGGACTTTAATGTATTTATTTACATTGAAGCTCCATATTAAATATTTATTTAAGGTACTTGCATTGCAAAACAATAGGCTACCTAAAAGCAAGTCTGAGCAGGTGGCCTAAGCTGAAATCTTATGGTACAGACAATGTAAACAATTAGAAGGCAAGCACGGAGTAGGTTTAGGCAAAAGTTTACAATCTTGGAATTCACTGGAATTAAGTCTTTTAGTTGAGAAATTTAAAACCTAACAAACAGAAAATTTCTTATTGGCAGCAAAGGGGGAAAAGTACAGCAGTATTTATGCAAATTTAAATTTGGGTGACAAGGAGTATTTTAATGATACAAAAAGGGATATAAAATTTGTGTTTTAGAGTAGGACAGAATTAATATTTTTAAATTATAAACCACGGGTTCAAGAGGAAATTTCTATATGGTAATTGTGTAATATGGGTGAAAATAAAGATATTTTTCACTTTATAGTAGAATGATCGATATTATAAGAGTTTAGAATGTCATGTTTCCATCTAAAGGTGTTGTCTAAACCAGAGTTTGAGGAATTGATTAATGGTAGGGGATTGGTCAACTCTTTGTGAATTTGTTCAGAATGCATGGCAGTACAGATGGAATATTACCACAAGAGTTTAATTTTACTTAATGTTTATTTTGTTATTATATAATTGGGTGAATGTGTATACATGTATTTGTAATGTTTATGTGTTGTTAATGTGTTAGAAGTGACAATACAGAAAAGATTAATTTTATTCATTGTTTATTTTTATCCTATATAATTGTGCGAATGTGGGAGTATTTTGGAGTATTTAAAAATTTTGAGTTACAGCCATTTTGATGTTTTCAAAATTGATTTCGAGTGTTGTAACCAAATATCATTGTGTGGCATATCATTTGAAAGCTTATTTAATTCTGAATCCAAAAAGAATAGTAATAAATATACAAAAAATTGTACAGCAAAATGGGGCGAAATCGGGAAACACGATTTCGTTGTTTTTGGCCGCCAATTTTAATCGGTTAAAGATATGGATGTGCAAATTTCGCCGTTGGTTTTCGCTTGAAATTCTACATCGAAATGACTATCGCATGACCACCTTCCCATTTAAAAAAATGAAGTTCGTTCCAAAATGGGGGACAAACATTTCAAACTCTCCAAAAACTGGTTCTTTTATGGTTGTAAACAACTGCTTTTATTTCTATCTCATACGACTCGTACATTTTGAGATATTAAGCTGTTTCCAGACTTTCCGAACACCCGGTATAGAAAAAAAATGGTGATACAGAAAGAAACGGAGAAAAAAATGTTTAGTTTTTTAGCCAACAACTCGGTTGTATTATACGTTTTAGAAATAGTAAAAAACCGTTATGTTTGTCAATAAAAAGGTATTTTTTGTTTCTGGAAATTATTTTGTAAAATTAGCGGTTTTTGAGATATTTTACTTTGAAAATTTTAAACGGCCGCCATTTTGACAATATATGAAAAAACGTTTTGGGTTTTTTGTCTATGGGTAAAAGATGTCATACCAAATGTGTATCCAAAATTTGCGTTCGATATATTTCCTACAGCCAAAGGTATTAAGTATTTTCTAAAAATAACAAAATGCTCTATAACCGGAGAACGAAGCATTTCCGAACCTGTCTTTATAAAAACATTTTTCTTTATTTTCACTAGTAGAACACGTCCTGAAAGTTACTTTGTTTCTGAATCACCCTGTAAAACTCTTTTGTTAAATAAATAGTTTCTATTTGTATTTGTCACTTTTTAAAAGTTAATGATAATTAGTTATCTTTACTTTCCTCCAACTATTCACAACATAACTTTTGAGAAATAACTAATCACCACATCCAGTACTTGATGGTTAGTGCATAGAAGAGAAACTGAGATTATTTCAAAATAAAACTTAAATGCATACAAAATAATCAGTCTACCTTCTATACTTAACTTATAAAATATTGTGGCCAACCCTGCGGTGGTATATCTTCTCGGTTCACTTTATACATAAATAATTAAGCAAAACAACTAAATCTAACTGCACGCCATATCCATTGCTCTACCTTCTACAAAGTACAATACTTATGAATACACAAGCAGCTCAACTCAACCGAACCATAAAGACTTTACTACATCGGATGCTCATCGCTGGATTCGAAACCCTAATAATTTCCTAAGAGTTAAGTAGATGTTTTTGGAAAATGTTAATTTTACCGTATTAGTCGTACTCGCGACTTTGTCCACGGCCGGACACACAAAAGCAAAACTATCAAGCGTGTTTTGCATGTCTAAAGTGTAACTTCTATAGGCGCCCCACGTCCAAAAAATGTGTACCAGGTGTCTTAAAAGTCCCACTCCCCCCCCTTTAACTTTTGTGTTTGTTAAAACAAACAAATATCCTTTGGGGAACGATACTTACTAACTTATCCCAAAGTAACTTTTGAAGCAATCGTACATTTTGAGTTTCCCCTGAAAATGGGGTATTTTGTAGACAACTCAAAATCTTTAAATGGGAAGTATGGTCAAGTGATACCTCATTTTAAAGGTCTATTTAAGACTAGGAAAATGACATAAAGAATATAAAAATCGGACCACCCAAAACAAAATAGCGGCCCTTAAATAATTTTTTTTTTAATTTTTAAAATTTTAAATTAAATAAATCGACATAAAGTTGCTAATATCTCGAAAAGTAAGAGTTTTTAGAAAATATTTCAAGGGTCAAAAAATGTTTATTTCAAAGTGCTTGACCTGGAAAATTGCTTCAAATCGATTTCGTAAATTTTATTTTTTTTTAAATTTTCTAAAATTTAGGAGTCAAATTAAAATTTACGAAATCAATTTGGAAGCAATTTTTATAGGTCAAGCACTTTGAAATAAACATTTTTCATCTCTTGAATTGTTTTCTCAAAACTCTTCCTTTTCGAGATATTAGCAACTTTATGTCGATTTATTTCAACACGTTTAGGGCCGCCATTTTGTTTTGGGTGGTCTGGTTTTTATTTTCTTTTTCCTAGTATTAAATATACCTTTAAAATGAGCTATCACATGGCCATACTTCCCATTTAAAAATGTTGAGTTGCCCCCTAAATCCCCCATTTTTAGGGGACACTCAAAATGTCCGATTGCTTCAAAAGATACTTTGAGCTAAGTTAGTATCGTTCCCCAAAGGATATTTGTTTGTTTTAACAAACACAAAAGTTAAAGGGGGGGGGGGACTTTTAAGATACCTGGTATACATGTGTGTATAGCAGAGTATATAGTTTTCTTGTTGCTGGGGGTGAATCGGATTTTACCGTCACGCGTTTTACCATGCATTTTGTGAAACGCTCTTTAAGGTATTTTAGGAACAGTTCCCGGAACAAGGAACAAACATCATAGGAAACTGCCAGTATTTAACACTAGTTATTCCCGGATAAGAAAATTCGGCTATAGTAATGCGGCGTGTTGAGAAACGCTCTTAATGTGAAACGCTCCTAGAAGAGTGAAACGCTGGATGCCATCTGTTTGAAAAAGTTTTGGTCTTGTCGAGATTCGAACCAGCAGTGTCCATCACCATAGACACTGCCTTAACCGGTTAGGCCACAATCGCATTGCTAATTTGGTATATTTGAGTTGGATATATAAGTGCAACAGATTGTCCTACGTTGGCTTAATCTGATAATGTTAATACAATGTATAGTTTAATTAGTAATACCTCTGAAATGGACAGTGTGCTTACTCATTTCGTAAGTTGTGTTAATTAAAAAACGTTTACAATTCTCCCGTGTGGTCTAAAGCACACAATCAACATTTTTAGCCGAATTTTTTAAAGAAAATAAAAGCTATTAACTCGATCCAACTTGAAAACGGTTGGTCGTAGGAGGGTAAAACTTCGTTTCTATCCGTTTCAGACCATTTGGAGACGATACCCAAAATGCATTAATATATTAACGATATATTAATATGTGATACATCATTTTGATAGAAAACCAACGGTGAAAATTGCGCATCCATATCTTTAACCGATTAAAAATGGCGGCCAAAAATCAACGAAATCATGTTTTAGATTTTGCCCCATTTTGCTGTACTATTATTTGTTTTTATATATTTTTTTTTTTTTTTGGTTTAGAACTAAAATCCCATGACCACCTTCCCATTTAAAAAAAGTTATATTCAAAATAACGGATCCAAGATGGCTGATAATTTTTTTGAAATCTTAATAAAATAGTATGTTTACATAGAGTAGGTTTCTCAATCACATCTACCTTCAAATTGTCCTTATATACGAAATATTAAACCGTTTTTAGACTTTCCGAACACCCGGTATATATAGGCAAAGGTGTACAACTTTCCAAATATACAGTATGACTAAATTTACCTGTTATCTGTCGTGTGTTTTCGTTCTGCGTTTGTTTATGGCGCGTTTCGAAATATAATTTCATCATCAGATTGAAACCTCACTTCATGCTGTTAATATATAGACAGCTGATTAAGGTTTTGACTCGTTTCCCTGTACAGTAAACAACAAACCTATGACGTAACTTATCCAACCTGTATAAGTGGGTTCGTTTTTAAACTTTGTAATTTTTGTTCGGGGATAAAACATTCAATAAAAATAAGATGATAGAATTACAAAGTTTAAATTTATCTATTGCGGTTAAATGATGTGTGAACAGAACACAATGAAAAGTGCGCGAAGGCTGAGTACATTAGTACAGTATGTGTGTCTGATAATATTTTTTTATAAATAACTACCCGTTACACCTTTAGGCTTATATTGAACCTTATTCAAGCAATTATTGTTCAAAAGTCGTTACCGAAACACAGGCACACAACTAGTTATTAGCGAATTTAAATAGAAAAAATGAGCTATTGCAGTGGCCCTTATGTAAGACCCAATTTCGGAAGTAGCAAATGAGCACCGATCATGGTCCCCAGAACACGTTTTGGGGTGTCATTAAAAATCATATATATGATGTGTTCGCACTCTAGCGGCCGCATTTTAAGTCCGATTTGGTTCAAATTCGGTACACATGTTGGGTTGTCTACGTCGCTCAGACGAGTTCGTTAGAAAAAAAATCCAATAATCGGAAACACGTTTTTTGACAGGAAGTAACTATTTTTTTAGATATTTCCTATGAGAATGAATTTTTTTAGTTTTTCTACAAATATAAATGTAGGATGTTATTCTGCACATTTTGTTTTTTTTCGCGACCTTATAGCTCGCTTCGTTCCCCTAAAATCGATCAAAACGTAAAATACCATAGAAGTACCCGGTTCAAAGCCATGCGGAGGATTTTACCGTCGGGTTGGCGTGCGAAGCACGCAATGCATTGTGTATTGAAGATACTCCCAATATGTGGGTTGGCGTGCGAAGCACGCATTGTATTGTGTATTCGAGACACTCCCAATATGCGGAATAGCGTGTGAAGCACGCAATGCTCTGTATATTGAAAATACTCAAAATATGCGGAATTGAGTGCGAAGTATTTTTCAGCTATTCAGCACCGTCGTAGTAGACCTATTTCAAAAATTGTTGGTTTAAACCCTAAAATATAGGCCTATAAACTTAATTTTGGAAATTTGCTCAACTCACGTCAGCGGTTCAGCTGCGTGCTCGAATTATTTATTAACTCATACTTGCATTAAGTCTGTTATAAAACTTAGATTTACCTTGGTGCAGGGTAAATTTTAACACATTTATATTGTTCAGTTCTGCAAACATATCGTTCAATCCTGTGCAGACGTCTGAGCTTAAGGGTGGATCAAAACTAAACACGATCTGTTAAATCAAAAAGACTGGAGCAATGTATTCGTATAAAATATCGTCTGTTTCGCGTCGCCATAAAAATGTCTACTGCATCGAAGCCGGGTCACCGTTTCTTGCGCAGATTGGCTCGATCCATATGAATGAGTGCAACGGAATTAGTCCGAGTAAAGACATTCGAAGCAAACAAACGAGTTGAGAGAATGGCAGGACGGTACAATAGGGTCATTTAATCCGTTCCCAGTCAATCCACTTGAGATAGAACCGTGACTTTCGGCCCGGAAAGGGACGTTCTTTGTGGAAATTTACATATTCAATGTCCCCGAGAAACTATGTATCAAAACTCATAGCTGTGTGGTGCCAATTTTAACAAAAGCTTTAAATTTTTATAACATACTATGTTTCTTTAAAAAAAAATGTAAATCGGTATTGTTAGAATTACTTAAAATAAACGGTAGCAGGAACTGGCACATACTTTCTCACAAACATATGTAAATTACTAAACAGATTCATTGTGACTTCATAATTGTAGGAGAGGTTATATTAAAGTAGGAGATGATCTAATACATATTATTATTACTAGCTAGAGAGAAAACTATTCGATCGATTCCGAACAAATTTGCACCAAACATGTCAATTAGGCCTGTATAGGTCCAAGAAAAAAGGGTTTGAAAATTAGATGTACTATAATGAAGAAGTTGATAACGTAATATGTTTATATGTTATACGAAGATGTACGAATGTTGCCGAAGTTAAACGAAGGCGTATCTTTTCTTTAAATTTGTATAAACGAATATTTTGATGATAAAAGGTTGTATTTGTGTACAGTTTATAACCTTAAAGCAAATATTATAACGTATTATAGCATACATTAGTTCTATAACTCATATTTAAAAAAATCTACTTCGAAAGAAATTATAATGATTGAAGTTGTAAACATAACCCCAAAGTATAATCTACACTGGGTTTGTTTAAGTGTTACAGATGATGGGTGAAATCAGTTGTTATATTATATGTTACTCACGTACGTACGTACACTTGCTTTTATAGGAGTTGATAACGACTATATGTCACACGATAAAGGACGATTACATAATATCGGAAATAAATTTGTTTCTACCTAGAATGGTTTACTTGAGGCCGTATACTTAGTGAAATTCACATTTTCTGTTTGTTTTAGAAATATAAATTGTCCAAAGGACTCTACAGATCATAAACTAAATCTCAAGCAGATCTTATTCACGGGGCTTTGCTAGTATTTAGAATAGTTTTGGAGTGATCATTATTATTCTAGTAATCTCGTTACGCGTTTAATCATTATGGTGGTTGAAATTCAAGATGGTGGCTTTGTCTGCCTAGTTAAAGTACCATACCGAATGAGTATCATAATGCAAGGCACCGAACGGTATCAATTCCTGCCACAGTCCACCTCTTAAGAGCAGTAGGACATTGCCGAATTACAATAGGTCTAAGTGGTATCACTGGGCAATTGAAACTGGTAACTGTAGCAAATTCGTAACCAAGAAAACTTTTCGGGAGGGGGGTTGCGTCAGGACTGGGGATTTGAATTTAAACCCTTTTAACACGTTCACTGCTAAGGACGCACATGTGAGCTTGACACTGACACTATTAGAAGCGGCCGATGCACAGTGCATTGCACGCCAAGCCTTTTTTTTTTGAGTATTTTCAATACAAAATGCATTGCGTGCTTCGCACGCCAACCCCCGTATTAGGAGTATTTTTAATACACAGTGCATTGCGTGCTTCGCACGCCAACCCCCGTATTGCGAGAATTTTCAATATACAGAACATTGCGTGCTTCGCACGCCAATTTTAAGCCTATGTGCTGTGGACGCACATGTGCGTCCGCTCTAACATATTAGTGATTATTACGTAGAACGGTTCAAAAATAAAAAATGAAGTAATTTCCACTCATTTAGGCTATAAATAAAAAAAATAAAAGGTCCGCTCCTAGCATAGGAAATACGAAATTTGCGTAGCAGTGAACGTGTTAAACACCAATTTCCGTGCTTATTTAAAAAAAAATTGATATAGTTACCCATGTAAAATATATGTAGGATTTCGAGGGAGGGAGGTTTGACCCCTAACCCCCCTCCCCCTGATTATGGTGTTGAACTGTAGTACTTGCAAAGGGGACAAAACTAGGTTCAACTGAACATGAATATTTAAGTTCAAAGTGTACTGTACACTACACGCCACCAGCTACATTGCCACAAATCAAACCCCTCGTATGGGAATAGACTGTTGCCGTACAGCCATATTGAAACCAATCTGGATGTATTGTACTCGGGGGAGCAGAAGGTGGAAGGTCCGATATCGAAATAATCAACGTATTCTGTAAAAAGTGTCCTGTCATAAATCCCTCTCGGGTCTCGACAAGTGGCATCATTCATGTGTCAAAATATTTCGATAATATATATTACTGTGTGCTGTTCTAATATACAGAAGGCAGCGCGTGCTTGTGATGAAAAACTTCGATATAAAATCTATTTAATTAAAAGTTCAAATATTCGTTGGTTCAAAATCGCTAATCTTCGAAAGTTTTTCCTCTTTGAAATTTTGACTCAACGTTCCATTCGAATACACGCGTTATATTAGACAACCAACGTGTGTACCAAATTTGAACCAAATCGGACTCAAAATGCGGCCGCTAGAGTGCAAACACATATATAAATATATATGATTTTTAATGACACCCCAAAACGTGTTCTGGGGACCATGATCGGTGCTCATTTGCTACTCCCGACCTTGGGTCTTACCATAAGGGCCACCGCAATAGCTCATTTTTCCTATGGAAATTAGCTAATAATATATAGGCCTATGATAAATGTGTTTAAAAAATTAAGCAATAAACTATAGAGTTCAAATAATATGTCATGAGTTCACTTCGCCCACTCAACGACCTTTCGCCGAGTTGTGTGTGATTATTTAAACTAATTGTATTTGTCTATTTGTACTTTGTACAACATTAAAGGCTTGTGTGACAGAGCGGGTTCTGTTAAGGTCTCTAAATGAAATTAGTCTGTTCTCTGTCCGTTTGTCGTCAGTGTGGTTTACATGCCGATCCTTTTGTCACGCAAATATACGAAATACAGCTGCATTGTGGGTAGACGAGTTTCTAAAATAATTGTTTTGAATAGCTAATGGTGTGGGTTTTATTCGTCTAAAAAATCTTTAAATTTGGTACGTGAATTTTTCGTAGCAGTTTGCAAAATAGGAATCAATGTGTTAAAAAAAGGTGTCGTTAGTCACTGGAGAAAATTATTTATGGTTATACAGGGTGTTTACAAACTCCCTGGAAAATTTTGTGTATTTGTTCCTTAGGTCAAGACAATCAAAAAACGTCATATAAATATGGGTCTGACATTCCTAGTTTTTTGTCTGTCCTTCTCTTTATGTTTTTACAAATTATTTTATAACTTCAGTACTATTTTATATATAAACTTCAAATTTGGCACGAACCTGTACCTTGATAGGTCAAACAAGTGTGTAAAATTTCGTTGCGATATCTTAAACAGTTTCAAGATGGCGGTCATTTGAAATCTTTGATGTTAAATTTCACGAAAACCTTAGTTTTTATTAAAAAAAATTTACCAATAATGTAAAATTTTAAGACGAACAAAATCATACTTTATTTGCTACAATCGGATAATAAATCACTGAGTAAGGATACATTTACTGAAATAAATATCATACAACATTTGCACCAAACAACAATTTGCCGTGTACAGTTGTTACATAATTGGGTAAATGTCTCATTACTCAGTTATTTTAAATGGCCGCCATCTTGAATCTGTTTAAGATATCGTAACGTGCAAAATTTGAATTTTCTATCTAAAATAGTACTCAAGTTATACAATAATTTGTAAAAAACACAAACAGACGGACAGACAGAAAACTAGGCATTTCAGACCAATATTTATATGACGTTGTTTGATTGTCTCGACCTGAGGAACAAACTAAATTCACAAAATTTTTCCAGAGAGTTTGTAAACACCCTGAATATTCATATGTGACGAATTTTAAGTTTTTTCACTTAATTCCTCTGTGTTTTTTTTTTTTACAAAATGAACATGAAACATACCTGTTGATTTTAAAAATGCATTTCTTTATCTAAACAATACTTTATTACCGATAGAGCGTTTTCATTCATTCAAAACTTTTCCATGAAAAATATCGTCCGCTCAGGGTGTTTTAAAACTGCATACCTCTTAAATTTTAAAACTTTTTAGTCTTATCAAAAAACATCAAGAACAAAAAAAATATAACTTGTAAAATACAAAATCATCATAAGATATCGGGTGTTCTGTATCAATTTTAAAGTCCTGTTTGACTGACGCATAATATATAGGGTGTACCATTTTGAAAAATGGCGGACATTTACAAAATATTTTAAATACAGATTTTTTTATTTTTCAAAAAACAAGGTGAGGTTAGCCATTAAAGGTTACTCTCGGATTTATACTGTAGTTTACAAGATATTAATGGTGGCCCTTTAGAAAAAGACACTCTGTTTAACGGCGCTGTATATGCAATATCGTTACACAATGGTTGGGAATTGCATACATGAGACATTGCGGGCGGTTTTGACAATACTGTAGTTTTATTTCTTTTTTCCATTTTTTAATCCTTTAAAAGGGTCTTCTATACCTTGCGTAGAACAGCAAAAATATGCACTTCGTACTAACGTGTTTCGGACGCCGTTTTTCAACCTAAAAAGTTGTGAAACATCTTAAATTGTTCTTAAAGGCTTTGTGCTTTTGTCTTATATCTCATAATTGAAAGATATCGACGGCAACTCCTAATCAACAGTTTAACTGAGTAAAAATCGATTATTTTTAACGCATTTTATTAGAGTTTTAAGCAATAATTTCCATATTTTAAGCTAACACGTAAAAAATATAAGCGACCCGAAGTCAATTTTGAAAAATTCAAAATGGCTGTAACTCGAAAATTTCAAATACTCCCAAATATCGTTGGATTACATATCGTTTACAAGCTTATTTAATTCTAAATCTAAAAAGAATAATAATTAACACACACAAAAAACATAGTACAGCAAAATGGGGTAAAATCGGAAACCACGATTTAGTTGTTTTTTGGCCGCCATTTATAATCGGTTAAAAATGTGGATGTGCAAATTTCACCGTCGGTTTTCTCTTTAAATTATACATTATATTGATGTATCACATAACCAACTTCCCGTTTAAAAAAACGAAGTTACATTCAATTTGGCTGATCAAAGATGGCGGATAATCTTAATAAAATAGTATTTGTTACATAGTAAGTTCCTCAATCACGCCTACCTTTAAATTTTCCATATATACGAAATATTAAACCGTTTCCAGACTTTCCGAACACACGGTATTATCGTTTTAAAACGTATTTCATTGTCGTCCTTAGTTTGTGCGAAACTATCAAACAAGAAATGTTTACCGTTCTATAAATACAATTTCCACCCAGACCCAAGCATACTCTTCCATACTTACAAAACAGGATGTGTTCTAAATACTGTTGGACATAAAAATAAATATGAAAAACGATATTTCCTGCATCAATATCCACTGCCAACCGAATCTAATAGAGTGGCTATTACACTAATGGAATTGTAGGCAGCACGTGTGTTGTAAGGCTGTGGTCAGCTGATCCGACGGAAACTTTTTAATTTTTTAGTCAATATAGTAAAACCAATAGCAAGTGGTTTAGTTGAGATTTAATCTTTTGTTTGTAAATTCATTGTAATTGTAAGTTTAGAATTTCAGAGTGCCAGGTACCTTTCCATGTATATTAATTCGACCACGCAGCCGAACCGCTGACGTGAGTTGAGCGAATTTCCAAAATTAAGTTTATAGGC
>JAGFPH010003504.1:26534-40580 GCA_018207615.1 Philaenus spumarius
ACAGCTGTTTATTTAAGTGAGATTACTTAAGGCAGTATTTAAGTGAGATTACTTAAGATAAAACACATGTGACATACGTTCAATAAAATGTTTCTTCCGTAAGATATAAATGGGAAGTTTGATACCTAAGAGGGCAGATCCCTAGAGATTGAGGATAAAACAATTGCCTTTTGAAACATCTTGAGAAAAATCCCTTTAATTTGACATATTATGATCATCAAAATAGGTCAAGAAATAAAAGCGTGGCTGGGCACAAAATTCTCCTTAGGGAATTGAGAAGTAAGATGGTGTAGTATGAACATGAATTAACATGTGATCACACAGAATTGCTATATTCATACTAGAGAATTCCGTCTCGTGCTCGCTTCGTTCACCAACCCAGACGGTTTCGCTGAAGATGTACACTCGCGACGAAGCATATGCAAACAGATTATTTACGGAAAGTCGCCCGATTAGGACAGAGTCACTTGGATGGTTACCGGTCATCTGGATCCTAAGGCATGCGAAGTTGGCCAGGGTATTTGATTAGGACAGATGCACTTGAAACAGTGTAGGGTGGTAAGGGTAGCAGGGATCAGGATTTAGAATGTATTTATCATATTTCAAATTATAAATACGTTTCAGTTATGCAAATTTAATGATTCATTTTGTTTAACAAATTAACCAGAGGGTTGGAATAACAGGTCAAAGGTTCATTACTCCTACGCAGTGACCTTTCACTTGCTTTGTGCGTAACAGTTTTATTTCAACTAATTTCGTTTTGTTTATTTGTACAACGTTAAAGCCTCGTTTGACGGAGCGGATTCTGTAAACGTATCTAACCCAGTTAGTCAGTTCTCTGTTCTGTTTCCGCCTGTCGACTGTGTGGTTTGGAAGCCGGCCTTTTTGTCAAAGAAATACACTGAATAAAGCTTAATTGAAATCCTGAATAGAGGGAGAGCATGGTTCTGAAATAATAAATACAAAGAAATAATAGCAGTTTTTATTTGCTAACTTAATATTGCAGGGTTAGGCGTACAATTGTGACCTATGGTCTACTTGTGTCAACTGGCAACAACATAATTTGTTAAAATATTTTTGTTATTATCTTGAAGTACATACAAAATATACAAAAATTCAAAATAAGAACACAATCTATACATACATGTAAATAAAACTAGAGGAGACCTCTGCGTGCTTCGCACGCCAACCCCCGATGGAGCTTTCTAAAAACATATGTTATGTTTTATTTATAATAAAGGTGTAGGATGCATAATAACCTCTAAACTTAATGACTTCAAAGGTGGTATATAAAAGAAATTCAGAGTTTACATAGGCGAAAAGAGCTACTTAGCGCATTTTTGCAGACATAAGATCTAGCGCATTCGATTCCTGACGTCAAAAAACCCCTTTATGCAAATTTTCATCCAAATCGTTAGAGCCGTTAGCGAGATCCCCGAAATAAATTTATATACAAGAATTACTCGTTTAATAAGATTAGATTTAAGTGTCGGTGATTTCTAAATAGATACTTTTTTGTAATCTCATATGGTTATTCACACTTTACCAAAACCTAAACATGCATTTTTTATTTTTTGTCCGTCTGTCTGTCTGTTTGTCCGGGCTAACCTCAGGAATGGCTGAACCAATTTTGATGAAACGTGCACTTGCATGTAGAGGACTTTTCAGAGATTAATCTATTCTACTTTTTATCCCGAAAATATTTAGGAATTATATTTAAAATTTGAAAATATGTAAACATTATATGTTTTGCAAACAAAGTTGTATTTATGAAAAAAAAAATACTTATTTATTAAATTAACACTCTTATACATGATTAATACAAATATTTTTTTATTTGTAACTCAATTGCAAATATGCAAAAAATTACGCGTAAAATGTAATTTTAGCTTGAACAAAAGTTGGAATGTTATGTATTGCACCTAAAATTGAATTCTTCGAGCCTCTCAGCTGCAATTGTATTGATGATGTCGTCAAAGTTAATAAGGGAAGCTCGTCGGTGTTCAATTGATATTATGCTTAGATTAGAGAGTCTCTTATGTCCCGTTGTACTTCTCATGTAGTTATTGATGACTTTCAGTTTGCTAAAACTTCGTTCTCCGGATGACACTGTAGCTGGCAGCGTGAGAAACATTCTCAGTGCGGTAGTAATGTTCGGGTAGCCTTTCTCCGGTTTATTTTTATAAATAAGTCTTAAATAACTTAAGTCTCAAGAGAGACTCTTGATGTGGCTTCTTTTAATCTATAGTCAACTGATAAAGCGTGCTGCTTGAAACTTTCTATTTCAAATTTAAATTCTTCATTGTTGAGATCCGCAGTTTAGATGTTTGACAATTCTTCTGCATTCATTTTTAGATCTTTTAATTGCATTTCTTTGATTCGAACTACATTTAAAACTCCAAACTTGCTGTTTGTGTTTTCCAAAGTAAACAAATAAATAAAACAACTGTCGGTTCGTAGAAAGACACGCAGACAACACAACTGTAGTCTACTGGCAACAGAGAGCCCGATGTCATTTTAAGGGGTAGGGCGGGCGCATCGCGTCAAGGCCACGCTGTTTTCCCGCCCCCGAGCGCTCAGGCTACTAATTCATACCAGTAGTACGCATAACACTCACACCAGCCTCATGAGCTGCGTCAATTCTTGTGTCTTTGAAGACTTAAGAATTAACTTGGTATACAGTATAATAAAGATTATAAATTATGCAAAAAAATCTAATAAAATAAACAATATTGATTGTGATATTATTATTTTGAAAACGTTTTTAATAACTTGTTATCTTTTTATAAACTTTTCAAATTTTGCCGCCCCAGATACCTGCCGCCCGGGACACGTTCCCCCCTGCACCGCCATAGTTCCGGGCCTGGTCGGCAGCCATGTTTGTAACCTAAATTCTTATCTATTTATAGTCTACTGTTATATCCATTTGCATTAAATAACAAAATTCTTTTTTTAAGGAGAAAACCCATTTTTATTCTATCATTTCAATATAAATATCAAACTGTAACAATTAAATCGCATGTTTCACTATCCATTCTTTAGACAAACGTCCAAATATTGTACGTCAAGGAGATGGATATTATTACCATCTCATCTTGGGCGTAAACCTATTATATTATATTATATTTGAAGGCCTACATTATATTTACGATCCTTATTTCCCTATTTAAGAAGTTTATATTTTCTTTTCTTCGTTTATGTAGGATATAAATTTTACATTCCCCCGTATTCTGTCTTTAAATATTTGATCCCCGCTTTAGCGCTACTTGTAAATCTCATTTCCGTTGGGTATAAGATTTTATAAAATTTTAGTATTCATAGTGTTACGCAATGATTATATTTTCAATTATTATTTGGTAAGTAGTAGTAGTAAAGAATGTCTCAAACAAATTTATACAAATATCGAACTGACATATTTAATTAAAGAAAACATTTAGATACTTGTGTTGTTTTGCAGTTTAAGCTTATAAATTCACATGATATGAAGGGCTGAGCAGCCAAGGGGTACAAGTGATATTTTTTTAATAATGGAGTTAAGTGCAGAAACACTGGCTCTTCAACACTTTAAAATGTTTGTGGCCAAGTTATATCATTGTGGTAAGTCTATAGTGGCGGAAAAAAAACTACTTCGTAGAAGAGCCGTTTAGCTTAGAAGCCAAGGGATACATGTGATGCAAGTCGCTTTACTTTACATAGGTAATTTACTTGTAACCTATGTTCTATTACATAGCTTATAATTCCCGTTAACAGGTCACTGCTACGTAAATTTCGTATTTCCTATGCTAGCTGACCTTTTACTTTTTATATTTATAGCCTAAATCGGTAGAAATTACTTTATTTTTGAACCTTTCTACGGAATAATCACTAATATTTTAAAGCGGACGCACATGTGCGTCCACAGCCCCGAGGCTTAAAATTGGCGTGCGAAGCACGCAATGCTCTGCGTATTGAAAATTCTCCCAATAAATTCTGCTTACATTTGTATGAATTTAAACGCAATGTTTAACAGTTTTATCTTTTTTATACTAATGTACCAATATATGTAATGTGGTTTCACAAACACACCCCAAACCAGCCGAGAACAAACTAACAATGAAATGGAACAGAAGAGGAATATATTCCTTATCTGTTTACAGGAAAAGCCAGAGCACCACAACAGTTCTTTCATAACAAAAATAATATTATTTGTAGTATTGGGTTTCTTTGTTTGTTTATGGTTACTGCAAAACAATCTTATAACATAGTCTACTGTAGATTACATTCCTTTTTGTTTTATTTATTACACAGCCGTAATTATATTTTATCGACATTTATTTCTTCTTAAATCTTTATATATAATACGTGAAGCCGTTTTTTGTAAACACAACTCCTCCCTTATTTCCAGACTTGGGAAAGTTAACCAAAATATTTAACTGATTAAAGTTAAAGTTAATGCCAGAAAAAAATAACTGATTAAAGTTAAAGTTAATGCCTGAAAAAATTAACTGATTAAAGTTAAAGTTAAAAAAAATTAACTGATTAAAGTTAAAAGTTAAAATACGGCACGACATAAGGTTTATTAATACGCATGCGCGACGTTTAATTTGATTGATCTCATTTTGTGATTCAAGTAAAGCTAATTAAAATACTTTTGTGAAATAATAATTTACAAGTATACGGTTCAATTCTTTGATTTATTCTCTACACTTTCTTATAATAATATTTCATTTTTGGGCAAAGGATATATTCCTAAATTAAAATTACTATTCAAACTAATCTTAGTTTTGTTAGCAGTCTTGTAGTAGAAACATAAAAACTGGCGTTTTTAAAATAAGAAATTTGAAATTTATAAATATTTTTTATACAGTTCCTTTTAGAACTTAATTATACAAAACTTCTGTACGTTTTGAAAAAATACAAAAAATGTTTACTACTTTTATGTAGGCCTAGGTCTAAAGTTGAACCTTTTCCTTTCATTACTAAAAATTTTTTGTTTCTTGAGCTAATAACTTTGTCAAATTTACATCTATCAATTTTTTACTTGCATATATGAATTCTTTGAACCTTTCTGTACAAAAAAGCTATGGAACACTTTCAAATTGGTATATAATTACTATATTTGGCGAATTTTTGAAAATATGCTTGCAAACGTATACCTGCCAACTTTGAAAAATCAGAATCAGTAAAAACTAAGCGCAAGTAATTTTGACCCTTTTTTAAGACACAACCCTGTATATAGCCATTATAACCTAATATCAGATTAATTCAGAGACAGTTAGTATTAAAATGGCTCAACTAAAAATTAGGATCACTTAAGAAGTAGTAATTTCATTTAATGGAATTACTCTTTCGCAAATAATTATGTCAATTCAACTAACCTTTTTAAAAACATGCATTAATACAAATTTTTAAAAGTTTTAGAGTGATACACAAAGGCTTAGAGTAAAATGTATACAAACTTAATATTATTCTAGCTGCTTTTCAAATAAATGAATATGAATAAAATATTATTTTCAAATATATACACACTATACTATTTTAAAAAACCCATCTGAAAGAACTTAATACAGACAAAAAAGAAACATTTTTCAAATAACCCATAACTAACTACACAAACCAACTTTCCTCTATGTATAAAAAAATGTTCTTGGGTTATCAATGGTTGGCAATATCATTTTAAATAGGCTAGTAAATTAATTACACATTTCATAACCAGATCCCTATTCATGAACATTATTAGTACAATTGAATATAGAAAGTAAATAAAGCCACATATAGGCGATATAATTTTTGTGAGTAGTAGGCCCCTATAAAAGTTCAATTTTAAGAAATAATGTCAACTAAGAACTTAGGACTTCTTGCTACTTTGGTTAAATTGCTACGGTGGAACATTAATTTGTTGTTAGTTTACTGTAAAAATCTTACATTTAAAAGTTAAAGGCTACAAAAAGTATAAACTGAATGAAACGAAGTTTTAAGATCCAAAATAGAATAGCCTATTGCTCTTTTTTGAATGGTCATGCAGCAGTTAATATCCTTGTCTTGTAAGAAATTATAAATAATATGGAAATGTTTATTATGGGAGTATTAAAAATGTCAGTTAACTTTATATGCATATTTATTAAAATATATAATTTGTTTGCTAAAAACTATTTGTGTGAGCCAAAAATATCTAGGCTACATAGGCCTATTATGATTATTTTTACAATTGGATAAAAAGAAAGCTGTTTATAGTCTATGTCTATGAATATTGAATCATTTCGACATGCTGCTGGACCAATGATATTGTTAATTTCTAAAGTGGCAATGTCCTAAATAAATTAACTTAAAAAGTTAGATAGCTTTAAGAATTAGCCACAAAGGATTGAAACAGATGCCCGAATACAATTTGTGCCAATTTTATGAACTATCGTTGTTGAAATATTATTTAAAATACAATGACGAAAGTCAACAAAAGAATACGATGTCCTTATATTATTAGAGCTTAATTTTATAAAACGACGGTATTAAAACGCAATTTAATATAAAACAGTGTATGTCCCCGAAAAATCGATGCCCGAATAAAATGTGTGCCAATTTTATGAACTATCATTGTTGAAATACTATTACAATGACGAATGTACGAATATTATTAACGCTAATTTTATAAAACGCCGGTATTAAAACGCAATTTAATATACAACAGACTTATGTCCGCGAAAAAGTCCATGCCCGAATACAATTTATAAAAATTGTATGAACTTAAAATTATTGAAATATTATTTTAAATAGCATACAATGACAAATGTCAGAAAAAAAGAATACGAAGTCCGAATATTATTAGCTCTAATTTCATAAAACGCAATTTAATATAGCGTATTTATTTAGCGTATGTCCGCGAAAAACCCTATACTCCCGAGAACAATAATTTGTTCTTGTTTCTATCAAATACCGGCGTTAAAATTAAATTTTAATTTTAATTACAACCGCTAGGTCCGCGAAAAGGTTATTTAAATGACACTTGTAAAATTCGGATAAAGTGGAAATTAAATGTCGCTATTTGCGGGAATGTAGCGAGTCAAAGAAAGGCACTTCGTCGGGACTCCCACAAAAAAAAATAAATCACGGATAACTTTTAATCCCAAAAATGTTCAAAAGGTTTTACCCGAACTAAAATAAATAGAATTATTATACTAAAATAATTACGCCAACAAAGCAAAACTTAGAATCAAGACGTCTCTGCAGAATGGAGACGGTCTTGACCACGGTGGTCTTGACCTAATGTCTTATTATGCTTACTGCGTATCTATGATACATCACTGCTCTTAACGCATGCGCATTATAAAAAGGGATGTTTTTTTCGTATCACTTCTCACAGATTCCGTGCGTCTAATATGCAAAAGACGTTGTAAACCAAATAAAAAGTTTTAATAATGTCGATAGTAACTCAAATTGAGTAAATTTAATAAATAACATAAAGAACATTAGTTTTTTTATGTAAAATAAATTAAATAATCTTTTAAACAAAAATAACCGCTGAAAATAACGAGTATCCGTAAGACCGTAAAACATCAACGGATTCCGTAAATCTTACGGATAAACCGTAATAGTTGGCAGGTAGAAACGCCCTATAATATATGCAAACGCCCTTGAATGTATGCCCTATAATAAAATACAAATCTCAATAATAGACGACAAAAATTCGATAGACAATAACCTAAAATGGCTAAAGCACAACTTACCTTTAATTGGTTCTTAAATTGGAGGCAAAAGTTGCTGAAGCCTTTATTGTTTTAAATTTTGGTAAACACAATACGCATTTAAATGTTAAACTATGTACCTCCCTTGTTATTTGTTCATAAAAGTTTGAAATGCCTGGCCACAATAAAGACACAATAAAATTAAAATAAAAAAGTAAAAAATTTAAATACTTCTACACTAGACCTAACTCACTTTTAAAAATCACTAACTCACTAAATAAAATCTAAACTGTGAATCACTATAACAGGGCAAAACAACTACAAAACTTATACAAAATTAACAAAACTATCCAACTGTAATGCCAAGTGTATACCCGAGGGCTAATTGAATGACGCTGATGGGCGTGTTGACGGAGTTGTTTTGTTTGTTTACGTTACCTTTAGGTACTCTTTACCGTTAAGTTCTATCTTTCTTTAGGCACCCCATCCCTTCCGGTCGGCTAATAAGCAATAAATAACCTAAACTAAGGAATATTGAATGTTGTCTCGCCAGGCCCACCCACCTTGCCGGCATTTCCATTGTGACGAATCTTTCCGGGCGTCCGCCAAATTAACTGAAGTTAGTTTTAATCGTTAACCAATATTTTAACGATTAAGAGTTAAAAGTTAATCAGTTTTAAAAGTAACGATTAAGTTAAAAGTTACCCATATTTTTAACGATTAATTTTAATCGTTAATTTTTTTAATCGTTAATCCCAAGTCTGCTTATTTCTGGACCAATTTTAATGTTTGAGGTTTCAAAAAATTCGTCTCATTTCGTAGTTTTGCAATAAGGTTTTAGATGTCAAAAATTCTTATCCTTAATGGCGTGAGCTAATCTCAAAGGTCGGGTTTTCCCCATAAGATTAACATGGAACATATTTAAAAACCATTTCTATACAAAACAGCTGTTTATAATAAGAAACAAACTAATCCAGCTGATTTCGTGGATGTAAAAAATAACGATGATTACAGTATTCAGAAGGTTATAAAAACATTTAAATACAAAGCAGCTGTTTATAATAAGAAACTAACTAATACAGCTGCTTTGTGGAAGTAAATATTGATTTTTATAAGGGAGGAAATGAATTATTTATTCAAATTATAAAATTTACGAACTAATTTGTTTTGAACATTTAACATTATTTACCATCTTAGTTTTGAGGTTATTATTTATAACTTTTTTGTTAGGTTTTTGATTAAGTGTAGACCTGAGCCTTACTGGTTCTTTTAACCTTTATTATTACTGCTGTTATAAAATATAAGAAATAATTTGATTTGAACATTTAACATTATTTACCATCTTAGTTTTGAGGTTATTATTAATCCTACACTTGTATTATAAATAAAACATAACATATGTTTTTAATAGGTCGCACCGGGGGTTGGCGTGCGTAGCACGCAGGGGCCTCCCCTAGTAATTTTTGTATTACTGTTCACAATACTGGATATAAGTTGAAGACTAGGTAGTAGCTATAACTTGTTGATCATCCTTTTTAATGCATCTGTGAGTAACGATATCGCATCTGTCGACATGCAGTAGCGTCGCGGCGACAGCCACAGTCCGCATGTTGTCAGGGCTGTTGTCCGTCCATATGGGCTGTACTGCCGACTAAAGCCCGGACGCACAGTAGTCATATCCCGTCAGCTTGGAATCGAGCCAACCACCGTTTGCTATGCTTCCGCCCTCCTACCCCAAACCACAGATATGAAAAGCTACCTGGTCTAGCCGTGATTCAAACCCGGTATCTTCTGATTGGAAATATCGCACGCTACCCACTCGGTTATGGCTTGTCGATAAGAATTGAGAACAAACTTGAGTTACGTGCTACCATATTGCCTATATCGCCCCTTCTCCCATCACGTATAATATATACCGCAATGCAAGCCATGAGTTTGTTAAATTTGCCATGCTTTTCTGACTTAAGGGTCTGTTCCAGTAAAAATAAAATGGATTTTTATCCCATAAGAGCAATGTTAAATTTCAAACCATTTATTTCGTTTACTTTTTATCATAAAATTGTTTGCAAGGTCTCATTTTAAGCACAGTCATAATACGCATCCGTCTTGCAATTTACATTTTTTTAAATTTCTTTCATTTGAAAAGTAACTGACACTTTGTAAGTACAAAGTTTGAATGTTTTTCCTAACACAATAAAAAATTAATAATGAAAAATAATTTGCAAGCTGGATCCGAAATTTTATAAAGAATATTCAGTTTTTTTTTCAACACTCAATTACAAAAGATAGACTTATAAAATGGTTTGAAATGAGGCAATGTCAAAGCGTTCAGCTGCAAGAAATTGCACTGTTTAGATAGGGATACAGTGAGAAGCGGTTGCGTTTCCGGTTGCTTTCTCGTTTACTGGAGCAGACCCTTAAGCCCTTTTGCCCTAACTTAAAAGAATTAGAATATGGAATGAGTTGTTGGAGTAGAACTTATAGATCACATTTGAATGTTATTGACATGGCGCAAAAATCATTTATTAATATAATCTGTGGTCAAGTTCCTATCCTCTTTTTGTAAAATTAAATATTCTTCCCTTAAGATACTTATATATATATAAGGTGTTGTTAATTTTTATATAAGGTGTGCTGCGATAGTGATTAATTGAAATTTATAATAAATATAAAACTAGGCATGGAGATCTTTATAGAACTGCCAACCTCAATAACAGTTTGGGTTGGCTGTTATTTCCCAGTGGTTCGTCCATCTTCCGACGTCCATTATCGCTACATGTATAGCCCAATTTTCCATTTAGTACGTTTGGCCATTGGGATGACATTTTCTTATTGGGTTATTTTCCCCTATTTCAGCATTTCTGACTTCATCCCGCAACGACAGTCCCAGCATGCTGTGTCCCGTAGCTCTCTGTGTAACGTTTGCAACCTGTTACTCTTCGCTAGATTCCACATTTGAGCTCCGTACGTCGTACAAGGAATTATTCATTTATTAAATGCTAGAGTCTTTAGCCCTTACGCCATGTTGCTTTTAAAAATGAATTTCATAGATCAGTACTTCTTCCAAGCTAAAGTAATAATTTCTTCTACCAGTTTCCTTTCTGCAACTATTATGAAAAGAAATTGTTTGACCCAGATATGTTGCTTCTGCTCCCAATTTAAACTTTATTTTATTTAGGAGTAGATCGTCTTGTTTCCCGTTGCTTAGGAGTAACGGGTTTCTTTATTTATCACGAGTCAGGCTCGCCTACCCTCTAGGTCCGAGACCTCTAACATATTCTCCAGTCCTGTTTGGCGGAAAATCTGATATTAGTTATACCAGGTGTCTTAAAAGTTCCACCCTCCCCCTTTAACTTTTGTGTTTGTTAAAACAAACTAGTGTTAAATACTGGGAGTTTCCTATGAATTTTGTTCCTTGTTCCGGGAACTGTACCTAAAATACCTTAAGGATCGTTCCAGTTAAAGAGCGTTTCACAAAATGCATGGTAAAACACGTAACGGTAAAACCCGATTCACCCCCAGCAACAAGAAAACTAACAGGTGTCTTAAAAGTCCCCACCCTCCCCCTTTAACTTTTGTGTTTGTTAAAACAAACTAATGTCCTTTGGGGAACGATACTAACATAGCCCAAAGTATATTTTGAAGCAATCGGAAATTTTTAGTGTCCCCTAAAAATGGGGGATTTTGCGGGCAACTCAAAATTTTTAAATGGAAAGTATGGTCATGCGATACCTCATTTTAAAGGTCTATTTTAGACTAGGAAAATGACATAAAGAAAATAAAAATCGGACCACCCAAAACAAAATGGCGGCCCTAAACGTGTTGAAATAAATCGACATAAATTTGCTAATATCTTGAAAAGGAAGAGTTTTTAGAAAAAATTGGAAGAGACAAAAAATGTTTATTTCAAGGTGCTTGACCTGAAAAATTGCTTTGAAATCGATTTCGTAAATTTTATTTTTTACAAAATTTAGTAAGATGTAGGAGTCGATTTAAAATTTACGAACTTGGTTTGGAAGCAATATTTTAGGTCAAGCACTTTGAAATAAAAATTTGTTGTCTCTTGAATTTTTTTCTAAAAACTCTTCCTTTTCGAGATATTAGCAAATTTATGTCGATTTATTTCAACACGTTTAGGGCCGCCATTTTGTTTTGGGTGGTCCGATTTTTTGTCATTTTCCTTGTCTAAAATAGACCTTTAAAATGAGGTATCACATGATCATACTTCCCATTTTAAAATTTTAAGTTGCCCAAAAACCCCCATTTTTAAGGGACACTCAAAATTTCCGATTGCTTCAAAAGATACTTTGGGCTAAGTTAGTATCGTTCCCCAAAGGATATTTGTTTTAACAAGCACAAAAGTTAAAGGGGGTGAGTGGGACTTTTAAGACACCTGGTATAATGATGACAACTACTAAAACATTTCCACATGGTGTTGAAATCTTCCGGTTTGATATTTATTAAATCTTGAAATACAGAAACGCCGTGTAGAGAAAATTCATATTTCCATAAACAAACAACTACAATACATCCCCCGACAACATTTTCTCGTAGGATGAACAGAACCTATGACGTAGAAACGCAATCTTATTGGTTCCGCACCAAGCATTCGTGCAAGAGACGTACAATCCTGGAAGCGTATTTATTTCTGACGTCATCACTCTAGCCTTGATACACTGGTAACGTTTGCTTCAATCATTACGCAAGAGTTGTTTTTGTTTGTAATGTTTTTTTTATTTTTCCTTTTTATCTTCTCCTTTGCAGACAGACACTCGTCACGATTCAGTGACCCGGATGCTTAATCACAAAAGGGAAAGTTTATATTAAACCGCAAAGTCGTTCGAGAGAAGAACAAAGCGACCGAGAAAAATGTTTCTGAAATGTTTGAAAATAAATTCAGAAAACGTACATTTCGACGCGAAAGATCAGTCGGCCGGGTCAGTCATGGTTTTGTGAGTCTGAAATAAAGTAACGCCTTTGCTATTGGGTAAGTTAATATTGAGCTTGACTCGTGAGAAGATATACTTGATGGAATAAAACACGAACGCAGAATCTCACAAGTAATACGTTTATGAACTCAAACGCGTTTCAACGACAAAGTCGACATCTTCAGTGATGCTCGAGTTACAATAATAAAAATAAAATAATAATTCGACCACGCAGCTGAACCGCTGACGTGAGTTGAGCAAATTTCTAAAATTAAGTTTATAGGCCTATGTTTTAGGGTTTCAACCAACAATTTGGGAAATAGTTCTATTCACGACGGTGCTGTATAGCTGCAAAATGGTTCGCACGCCATTCAGCATATTGGGAGTATCTTCAATACACAAAACATTGCGTGCTTCGCACGCGATTCCGCATGTTGGGAGTATCTTCAATCACAATGCATTGCGTGCTTCGCACGCCAACCCCCGTATTGGGTGTATCTTCAATACACAATGCATTGCGTGCTTCGCACGCCAACCTCACGGTAGAAACCATGACATGGCTTTGAACCGGGTACTTTTATGGTATTTTACGTTTTGATCGATTTTGGGGGAACCAATCGAGCTATAAAGTCGTGTGAAAAATCAAAATGTGCAGAATAACATCATATATTTATATTTGTAGAAAAAAACTCTAAAAAATTCATTTTCGTATTAAAAATCTCAAGAAAAAGTTACTTCCGATCAAAAAACGTACTTCTGGTTATTGGATTTTTTTGGCTAACGATCTCGTCCGAGCTACGTATACAACCAACACGTGTACCAAATTAGGACCAAATCGGACTTAAAATGCGGCCACTAGAGTGCGAACACATATATACATATATATATATATATATGAATTTTAATGACACCCCAAAACGTGTTCGGGGGACCATTATCGGTGCTCATTTGCTACTACCGACCTTGGGTCTCACCATTAGGGCCACTGAAATACCTCATTTTTCCTATGGAAATTCGCTAATAAAATAATTCGACCACGCAGCTGAACCGCTGACGTGAGTTGAGCGAATTTTCAAAATTAAATTTATATATGTTTTTGGGTTTCAAACAACTACTTGGGAAATTGATCTACTCACGAAGGTGCTGCCAGCATGTACCAAATATATAGTCATCGGTCACCACGGTAAAAGCCGTGGATTTAATTCTGGTACTTTTACGGTATTTTACGTTTTGATTGTTTCTGGGGGAACCAGATGGGCTAAAAGGTCGCGTAAAAAAACAAAATGTGCAGAATTATTTCGTATGTCTATTCTTGTAAAGAAAATTTCAAAATTTAATTCTAGTACGAAAAATCTCAATAAATTGTTACTTCCGGTCAAAAATTTGGTCTACTTCCGGCCAATTTTTTTGGGGAACGAACTCGTCCAAACGACTTAGAAAACCAACCTGTGTACTAAATA
>JAGFPH010003504.1:47208-66385 GCA_018207615.1 Philaenus spumarius
CAATTTCTCCCACTCATAAGCCCGAGTACATTTGCGAGTATATCATTCGAAATAAAATTAAATTTAGGGAGTCTGCTATAATCCTGCGCAAAGATGTTTCAGATACAGTTCCGGGACAAATCTTTCTGCCAGATAGCGGAGGCAATAACGACAAAATGTGATCATTTAAAAAAAACTTGGTTTTAGAATTTAAATTTGTTTATAATATTTTGTCACATGATCGTCACGTTAGTCAAAAGTGAAAAATGAAGTGTGGGTTTTACCCGAGTCCTGCTGCCACTAATAAATGGGCTTAGACTTTTTGAATCCATCGTGATCGGCTTTCAGGTCAAAAATCGTTGATAACTTTTTTCAAAATCCTTTTACTTAATTCTTGAAAGCCTAAAAACAACTTAGGCCTACAAACATAAAACTATACTTTAAACTACCACTAACATGCTTTGGCTATTGTTCTAAATTATTTCTATTTTAGTAGAATTATACAAGTTTTAACTTCTGTTTATTTACAAATATAGGTCTACTGATACTGAACTGACACGGCACTGATACGTACCGGAGGTATTGTGTGAATAGACCTTCACCATTTTTTTATTTTTAACATAAACAAACTTATTATATAAAATTTACCACAAACAAAATGTATTAGTTAAACATCCTTTATGGAATGAAACAAGAGCTCAGAGAAACAAAACATTTACCATACAAGAAAAGTGAATCTTGCCTAAAATAAAATGTTAAATGTTTTTGGTAATCAGGCGTTTAAATGCGGTAATTATTCAGCGTTGTTTTTGTTTTCTTTTGCAAACAAAATTTGTGTAAAACAAGTCATATACATACATTATTGGAACAATATGCGCACACTCGTACAGTACAACTTAAATAACAAGCAGTTTATACGTAGAGCAACAACATAAAATAATTGACATAAATACACAAAATGTGTTTGAAACCTACGTGAATATGCACTCGGTACACAGATTGCAAAGACATTTCACATTTACCATGAAACAGTAAGACTGATGCAAAAACTCATCCACCGAGTATAAAAAGATCCAGACAATAGAAACCATCTAAGGCTTTAATATCGTGTAATTATGTGAATTTGTAATGCTTTTACGAAGCTTATCCTTGATTTTTTCACCATCTCGAGAGGGAAGTTTAAAAAAAAAGTTATGACAAAATTTAATCTGTTGTAATAACCTTGAACTGTACTTATAAACTTTAACGTTTGAAATATTTCGTCTCAGGAAAGAGATATGCTGAAATTGTCCTTACCCACTTTACTACAAATCTAACTTGATCCTCACAATAAGGGTGTTATCACGTCTATTTAGTTAAACTTCCACCCTTAACGTCTTTCCGTCTTTGTCGTTTTATATTCTTCTCTCTTTGAATTATTTACAAGGTTACTTGAAAATACCTTCTGTTGGTTTTTTATTCTTGGGTTTATCCCATTGTTGCAGAATAAAAACAACAATGGTTTTATCCCATTGTTGCTCTGTTCAGTGCAATTACGATTTCAATAAGCTTCTGTATTTTCCATGACTCTGCAATAGACTCAACGTTTTTGCCTAAAATACAAGATCTACGTTAATGATACCCATATTTTTTTCGACCGATAAGGATGCTAGAGCCTCGTTCCCACGAGCTGTGACTTGACGAGCCTACTCATAGACAGGTCTGTTGTTGCCTGTCGTGGTCTGTCGAATTCCGATCCCAAGCCGTTCCAGAGGCTCGTAGAAAATCAGTACTGTGGCAAATGAAATCTGACAGTGATGACGAGAAAATAGCGTTAGCAGCTTATGTACTGTTGAGTGGTGATTTTTTGAAGACAAAAAACAGTAGCTCGCAAAAGTCATTTGAGGATGGGAACGCTTTTATTTCTTCTTTTTCTGCCCACTTAAATATAATTCCACGCTTAAGCTGCCTTCGATTTTCCTACGTGCGTCGTATATTTTGTTTCTGTCTTTGTGATCCGCATTTTCAATGAACACCATAAAAACTTCATTCGACAACTCCAATGAACACTTAATAGTAATAATGAACACTAACAAAAATCATCCAGCGACCAGTAACAAACAGCAACAATTAAGAACAGATCGTTGGAACGGTTGCTCGAGCCGTACTGGGGCTTGTTATCCGTCGAGCCAGAAGCCATTGACGGCGGAGGGGTGTTCCGACAATAACGGGACAGGTCGGGCCACCCCGAGTATAGCGTTCCCACGGCGTAAGGTCTGACAAACGGACGAGGCTCGCCAAGTCACTGTCCCTGGGAACAAGGCTTAATAAGTGACATTTAAAAAAGTAAATGTGTGTGGTCGTGGGAACGAAGTTCATCATGCCTTTTCTTCAATTCTTTTACCAGCCTTAACGTCCACACACATAATTTTAATCTTTCAATTGCCGTTTATTATTATAGTTAGTTTTTTATATAAATATTTACTGTTTCCATACGTTTAATGTTATTATAATAAAGGTGTAGAATTAATTATAACATCAAAGCTAAGATGGTAAACACAGTTAAATGTCCATTCATTGTAAATACATTCAATAATCATAAAATGTTGGTTCATCAGTTTAGGCCTAACCTAAAATTATTGTGTGTATGTTTAATTTATTTTACCTGTCTTAACGGCAACATACATACAATAATTTTAGGTTAGGCCTAGACTTAAAATTACTTTCTAGACCTGACCTAAAATTATTGTGCGTATGTTTAATTTATTTTACCTGCCTTAACGGCAACATACCATAATTTTAGGTTAGGCCTAGACGTAAAATTACTTTCCAGGCATAACCTAAAATTCTTGTGTGTATTTGCCGTTAAGGCAGGTACAATAAAGGAAATATTCGCACAATAATTTTGGGTTAGGCCTAGACTGATGAACCAACATTTTATGTATATTGAATGTATTTCAGCGCTTGACGATAATATTTGAACTACGACGGCCGGAACCGATCGTTTCTTAATTTAAATTGATGAACCAAAACACGTGTTTCTTGAATGTATTTACATTTAACGAATTAGATAACGCTTTTTCGTTACGCGTATTTTTTATTCGTAATTGCCATAGCAACCAATTAATAACACTTTCTTTCGTTACGCATTACATTTTCTATTTGTTAACTAATACCGCAACTCGCGTTAAGGAACTTCGTTGCAATAACTAGAAGGCGCAGCTTCGCTCGCATAAATAAATGAAGGAAAGAAATATCAGGTAACTATAAATAACTCTTGTGAAACAATTGAAGCAAACGTTACAGTACGGTATGTAAGCTCGAGTAATGATGTCAGAAATAAATACGCTTCCAGGATTGTACGTCTCTTGCACGAATCAGTGCAGAACCAATAAGATTCGTTTCTACGTCACGGGTTCTGTTCATCCTACAAGAAAATGTAGTCGGGGATGTATTGTAGCTGTTTGTTTAAGGAAATATCTCACCGAACTTGTGGTCGGGGCTTCAGTGTTTCTAAACAATTCATATCTGGAAAAATGTTTGACTGATTGAGTTCAAACTTGGCATGAAGTTTAACCTAACAATGATCTCACTCGAGAAAAACAAGCGATTATATCCAATCATCTAAAACATTCGGATGAATGAAAATAGCTAAGTTAAAGATAATAACAGAATATGTAAATACAATATTGTTGCGTTTACTGTGTTGGTATAGGATGCCGGGTTGAACAAACCAATTATTACACATAACCTAACTATTATAATTCATTCGATTGTTTTTTAAATTACACCAACCGATAGGGAATCAAAAGAGCTACAAAAATGGTGTCTTGACATTTTTTGTTAAAATGTGCGGTTTTTGAGTAATTTAGGTTTACAATTTTCAAACTGCCGCCATTTTTAAACTCTTAGTTGGATTTGATCGCTTATTTTTCTTGAGCTAGATCATTGTTCGGTTAAACTTCATGCCACATTTGAACTCAATCAGTCAAACCGTTCTCTAGACACGAATTATTTTGTATAAAAAACAAAATGGCGGATACCTGGAAAACGAAGCGTTTTCGGGCCTATGTTTATATGAATTTTCTTTCTTATTTTTAGCTATAGAAGAAGCTACCAGACATAACCGCGTAGTTCTAAAACACTCTGTATATATAGATTTCCTTAAAAAAATTCCAAGTATTCTCAAACACAAAACCTTATTTCTAAGGGATATAATTCCAATATATCGTAGGTGTAGCGGCGCCTTTAAATAAAGATATTGTTCATATGCAAATATCCCTTAATGTTTGTAAATAGATATTTAATATTCCATTAAGCTAGTCGACAGATTGGCTGCAGAACCCACATCATATATTGGTAGAGTTGGGGGTGACATTTGCAAATACCAACACGTCATTTACACTTCCGCCATTCCCACATCCGGCGTTTTCACCTGTCAAGTCGTTCTGACAGCTCCTTGTCACAATTACCCTACTGTGACATGTCTTCATAATTTGTTTGTTTTTACCCCTTGAACAAACTTAAATTGTGAGGTCTTATTGTTTTACAATTTAATAAGAAACATTTATAACTGTTAGCATTGACTTTCGGACTTATTACGATCTGTGTACACGTGATTGGTCTAGAGCTTTTATGGGATAAACCAATCCAAATTTAATACAGTATCAAAGAAATTTAACATATTTAAGTGTCTCAAAATTGTGTGAACTGCGGTATATTTTTGTAACCATTGTAGATTACTCAGCAAAACTTGGTACACGTTTCTCTGCAAGAAAAATCTATTTTTTAAAGGAATTTCAATCACCGTGCTGGGGGGCGGCCAGCAGGGAGCCGAAAGAAAATCTTAAATGGGTCGCATTGTACATCAAATTGAAGGTCTACATTAGTAGAACACAATGCCTCAAATCGGACATCAAAAAGGTCCACCCTACACAAAATGGCGAAGTTTCAAATCAGCTGATAATGAAAATATTATAGCAAACAGCTGATTTTACTGTTATTATCATAGTCAGTTAAAGTATGTAATGTGCTCACATAGATGCTGCTGTTTTTCAAAAGGTATACAAGATAAAAGATGGAACACTTTTTCGAGACTTCGGCTCGTGTTTTTTTTTTTAATACTCAAAAATGTGACGTTTTTGTCACGCACGTCACGTTGCTGTCACGCTAGAAAGCTCAAAAGCCTTTCAACTCTCCGCAATAAAATTACGAACCACCAGAAGTTGTCTACGACGTCTGTGAGTGCACATATCGTGTCCACATACATACAGACACACGGACACTAAATTTGGTATCGCGTTCAGAGACTTTGAAAACGTCGAGAAAAGTTATAAAAAGTGGGGGTAAAATGTTTAGAATTTTCACAAGATTTCAAAATTTTGGCATTTTAATGCGAGCCGAACTAATACAAACTTACTTGTATTCAAATGTGATGTTTTGTCAAAATTTCAAAGTAATCGCTGAAGAACTTTCGGAGAGTTGCGATTTTGAACAAACACACATTTACATTTTTATTTATATAGATAGTTGGAATCGACAGCCTATTTATACATTATTTCCTCTTTGAACAAAGTGTGTATTTTTAGTGACCAGTGTTGGCAACTATTGGAAAAACAAACCATTTCTAATGCGAAATTTTATTAAATATATTGTCGCATTTTGAAAAATACTTAATTTACTTCTTACAGGTTAATTAGTTTAATTCAAATATAACTATCAAAATACTGAATCAAATCAGAATGTCCCCCGACGTAGATCAGTTTCCCGTTAAAATGGAATAAAAGAACCAATTTTTGGGATCTTCAATGGATGTAAAATAACGGATATTTATTGTTTTAGGGGTTGGTAATCCTGTGCGCTTCCATTAAACGCAAATAATCACATAGCTCGAGCTATGATTCTTTTATGCATCACATAAACATCAATTGCCCAAATTTTCACCTTTCTATTCTCAAGGGAACTAAAGATATATTGTGTTAGGGAAGTTACCCCATTTTAACACGTTAACTGTAAGTTTTCGAAATAATTATTACGGCTAAACATTCGCTAAAATTTTCAGTGAAATCGTTCGAGTAGTTTTTGAGCCTATGGAGGATAAACAAAGAAACATGTTTTTGTTAACGTAGTTCCTAACAAATCGGAAATGTAATGCGTAACGAAAAATAGTGTTATTAATTGGTTGCTACGGCAATGATAAATATAAAATACGAGTAACGAAAAAGCGTTATCAAATTGGTTGCTGTGGCGATGAGTGTGTAAATTCATTCAAGAAACATGTTTTGGTTCATCAATTTAAATTAAGAGACGATCGTTCCATCCGGCGTAGTTCAGATATTATCGTCAGTCGCTGAAATACATGAAATAAACATAAAATGTTGGTTCATCATTTTAGGCCTAACCTAAAATTATTGTGTGTATATTTAATTTATTTTACATGACTTAACGGCAACATACATACAATCATTTTATTTTACGCCTAGAAAGAAATTTTACGTCCAGGCCTAACGTTAAATTATTGAATGTATGTTGCCGTTAAGACAGTTAAAATAAATTTTAAACATACACACAATAATTTTAGGTTAGGCCTAGAATGATGAATCAACATTTTATGTTTATTGAATGTATTTACAATGAATGGACAGTTAACTGTGTTTACCATCTTAGCTTTGATGTTATAATTTATTCTACACCTTTATTATATAACATTAAACGTTTGGAAACAGTAAATATTTGTATGAAAAACAAACTAATAATAAGCGGCAATTGAAAGATTAAAGTAGGCGTTAATTCTGGTAAAAGAATTGAAGAAAAGGCGTGATGTACTTCTTTCCTGACGGAGTCCCACGACCGCACACATTTACTTTTTTATATTTAGATTTTGGTGATTTTATGTAACTCGTAAATGTAACGCTATTACAGTATTTAAAAAATAAAATAAAAATAACACTATTTCAGATAAGATTATAACACTTATCCAGATAATCCAGTTATAATCTGTCAGTTGTAGCTCATGTATCACTAAGGATGACGAATTTGTCGTTGAAACGCGTTTGTTAATTAAACTTATGTGAGTGAGAATAGTGTTATTTTTATTTTATTTTTTAAATATAAATTCTTTCTCACCCGTCGAGCTCAAAGTGTATTTTATAACTATTACAATATGTCTACAAGGCGTCGTGTATGCAATATGACTACACGAAAATCTGGATTCAGATTAGATGCGTTGTATTCTTCCCCAGATTTCCTTAGAATAATAAAATTATCAGGTCACCCTGTCATAAATATACAGCTTGTTTCAGGAGGAACGAATAATACTTGAGAAAATATTTATACAGCTAAAAATAAGAAATAAAGTACATTATAAACATTGGTCTGGAAAAGCTTCGTTCTCCTGATATCCGACATTTTTTTTTACAAAATAATTCATATCTAGAATAATGTTTGACCGATAGAGTTCAAACTTAGCACAAAGTTTAACCTAACAATGATCTAAGTTAAGAAAAATAAGCAATTAAACCCAATTACGCGTTTCAAAATGGCGGCTGTTTGAAAATTTCAAATCTAAATTACCCAAAAACCGTACATTTTAACAAAGAATGTCATGACACATTTTTTATAACCCTTTTAATCCCCTATCAGGTGGTGTAAATTAAAGATAATAACAGCATATGTGCGTACAATATTGTTGTGTTTACTGTGTTATATAATGCCGGTTTGAACAAACCAATTATTACACATAACTTAACTATTATCCCTCATTCAATTGTTTTTACTATTACAACATCCTATAGTGAATTAAAAGGGCTACAGTAAAGGTGGCTTGACATGTTTAGTTAAAATGTACGGTTTTTGGGTAATTTATGTTCAACATTTTCAAACAACCTCCATTTTGAAACTTATGATTGGATACAATCGTCTATTTTTTTAAAAATATATCACCGTTAGGTTAAGTTTATGCCAAGTTTGAATTCAATCGGTCAAACATTTCTCTAGATATGAATTATTTTGTAGGAAAAACTAAATTGTGGATTTCTGGCAAACGAAACTTTTCCGGATCGAAGTTTTTATATGAACCTATTTTTCTTATTTTTAGCTGTACAATCGGTTTCTTAACTACTATCCGTTCCTCCTGAAACACCCTGTATATGACCTTGCAATAACACGGGAAACATTCATTAAATGGCACATACAATAGTAAACACTGTAACAAATCATATAACACAAAACCATCTTGCTACACAATGGGTGGTCCAATAAAACCTGACGTATATGACGTTACAATAACACGAGAAGCACACACATCACATTAATTAAAATCACACACGACAGTAAACACTATAACAAATCATATAACACAATAATACAATGTTGTTACATTGATAGGTGGTCCAATAAAATAACGTTATAAGAAATAATATTTACAATTTATTAAAATACTCAAAATTTCTATATAGTTAAGCCATTTTCACTTATAGGATATAACATCACGTAGGTGTTCACACCAACATCCACACATGATTCTAATATTTACCTGAAAATGTCGCATTGCTCGACTTACCATGGGCAGGTTTTTGCAGCAACTTCAATTCTTTTGCAGTTCCTTAAATGGGCAATGGTGTCAGGTTTTATAACAAAAACTTTTCTCTTCGGGTGACCCCACAACCAAAACTCACAAGAAGTTAGGTCCGGAGAAATAGATGCTCCGGGAACAGTCTTCGTAAAACAGTCATCGACACATCTTGTCGGTACCGTAACGAGTTCCATTTCTATTTTTTGTTTCTTGAGCTAGTAACTTTGTAAATTTTACATCAATCAATTTTTAGCTAGCATATATGAATTCTTTGAACCTATCTCTACAAAAAGCCTTCGGCACACGTTTGGATTGGGGTATAATTACTAGATTTTTTGAAAATATGGTTGCAACAAGCACCGAAATGGCTTGGCCTTGCAAAATATTAACATGAACAGTTTAAGCGTTAAAAGATAAGATTTTTTATAAAGATAAGGGCTTTTATAACCAAATTTGAAGAGTGATTCTTTTATAAAACATTTTGGACCTGTATTACACTACGTTAAAGATCTATGTCAAAGAAGGCGCTTTTCATTGTTGAACAACTACATAATTATTTATTTTAAATTTGTTTAGTGACCAAATTAAAATGGATGATGAAGAATTGTATACTTGTGCAACTACACCGAGTGCTATCACGTTATTATCACTTCGTTTGAAAGTAAAAAATTGGCTTCTAAATCCAATTATTTTGTTTTTTATGTCTTGAACTGTACAACCAGGTTTCACGATGTTTATAGAAACTGCAATGTTTTGATAAAGTTACTGTATTGTCTTTTGTATCCACTGTATTTTATACTCTGAATGTTTTGGGCTGTACAGATTTTCATGTAATTCATATTCGTAAATTAACAATTTTGTTGTATCTACAGTCCAAGTGTACTTTGTAGCCATTTCGTTATTTAGCTCAATTCAAATTTAGTACCTATCTCATCAACTTTTATAAAAGGTAATGCCAACCAGTTACATTTTATAAAAGAAATGTTATGAAAGAAATATATTATAAAAGATGGCCTATTACACTATCAAAGGACTTTTATAGAAGATATTTTGTCAAATATTTTACAGGCCTAAGTGAGAGAAGTGAAAGACTTATATCTTATATCGGCAATGGTAAGGTAGCCCCACAACAAAAAATTACAAGCAGTTAGAACCGGAGATTGATCACCAAAACGTGGAATGAGATACTCCGGGAACATTCTGCGTAAAACGGTCCTGGACACATCGCAGTCGTTCCATCTTTCTGGTACCATAACGAGTTCATTTCTATTCCAAACTGTTATTGTGGAATTAAAAAGCTCGGAATAATTTCAACGTAACGTTCTTTATTCACAGTAACTCTTTCGCCATTTCCATTTTCAAAGATATAAGGTCCCGATAACTCCAAAACGTGCAACACCACACCGGACAGTCACTTTTCACTATGCAGACCAGTAACGACAATTTTCCGTATTTACGTTACCATATAGCTGAAAATGAGCTTCATCAGATGTTATTAAATGTTGCGAAATGTTTTCACGGTTAATGAGTTGCAATAATATTTCACACAAAAATAAGACGTAATTCACGATCAACAGAATTACACTTCAACTTCATTTCGGGAACAAAAATCGTGACAAAACACAGCCCGTGACATTTAAATGTCAATGATTGATACTTTAGTAACGTTTCGTCGAAATCATCAGTGGTTTTTTTTAGTAAAATTGTTTGAAACCGATAAAGATATACAGTTTTACTTTTTAGCGAATTTCCATTTGAAAATGAGCTATTGCAGTGGCCCTTATGGTTAGACAAATGAGCATCGATCATGGTCCCCAAAACACGTTTAGGGGTGTCATTATATATGTGTTCGCACTCTAGCGGCCGCATTTTAAGCCCGATTTTGTCCAAATTTAATACTTATGTTGAATGTCTACGTCGCTCATGGGAGTTCGTTAGCCAAAAAAATCCAACAACCGGAAGTACGTTTTTTGACCGGAAGTAACTATTTTTTAGGTTTTTCCAACGAGAATGAATGTTTTAAGACTTTTTTCTAAAAATATAAATGTAAGATGATATTTTGCACATTTTGTTTTTTATGTGACCTTATAGCTCGCTTGGTTCCCCCAAAATCAATCAAAACGCAAAATACCATGAAAGTACCCGTTTCAAAGCCATTTGGTGGATGTTACCATGGGGTTGGCGTGCGAAGCACGCAATGCATCGTGTATTGAATTTTAACCAATATGGGGATTGGCGTGCGAAGCACGCAATGCATTGTGTATCGAAGATACTCCCAATACGGGGGTCGGCGTGCGAAGCACGCAATGCTTTGTGTATTGAAAATACTCCCAATATGCGGAATGGCTTGCGAAACATTTTGCAGCTATTCAGCACCGTCGTGAAAAGACCTATTTCCCAAATTGTCGGTTGAAACCCTAAAACATAGTTCTATAAACTTAAATTTGGAAATTTGTTCAACTCACGTCAGCGGTTCAGCTGCGTGGTTGAATTATTATAATACAGTAAAGATGCACTAAACGATCCAAGAGAGGAGATGTTTAACCGACTTGCCATTGTGCAGTCGCAAAGTCTTCCAAAGACAGATTGGTTTCCGAATGACTCGATATAGGAAGGAAACTCTATCCACAATGGTGTTCGTTCAATCAAAGTCTATTCTCAAGAGTTGCACAAAGAAACGTTATATCGCGAAGAGCGCAGTCGACGACTAGAGGCTTTATTTGAATTTAATAACGTCATTTTTTATAATATAATATTTTCCTTACAAATATTAAATAAATATCTATACTGCGGATTTTTAGAGGAGTTATTATTCTGACAATATTTTTCTTTATGATCCTTTGTCGGTCAGTCAGGATAAAACCGTTTATACAGAGTGTAAAAAAATCTTTTCAGGACTTTGGAATATGATTCCTCATACAAAAATGAAGAAAAAAGGACCCAGATATCCGCCATTTTGTTTTTTGTACAAAATAATCCATGTCTAGAGAACGGTTTGACTGACTGAGTTCAAATATGGCATAAAGTTAAACCTAACAATGATCCATCTCAAGAAAGATAATCGATTAAATCAAATCATGCGTTTAAAAATGGCGGCTGTTAAAAAAATGTCAAGACACCTTTTTTGTAACGCTTTTGATTCCCTAACGGATGGTGTAACTGTCAAAACAATCGGATGAAGGATTAACAGTTAAGTTATGTGTAATAATTGGTTTGTTCAACCCGGCATCCTATACCAACACAGTAAATACTACAATATTGTGTGTACGTTTGCAGTCAGTATCTTTAACTTAGCTATTATCTTTCATCCGATCGTTTTGACAGTTACACCACCCGATAGGGAATCAAAAGGGCTACAAAAAAGGTATCTTTAAATTTTTTGGTTAAAATGTACAGTTTTTGAGTAATTTTGGTTTGACATTTACAAACAGCCGCCATTTTGAAACGCACGATTGGATTTAATCGTTTATCTTTCTCGAGATAGATTACTGTTAGGTTAAACTCCATGCCAAGTTTGAACTCAATCGGTCAAACCGTTCTCCAGATATGAATTATTTTGTACAAAAAACAATGTTTATATGAACTTTTTTCTTCATTTTTATATGAGTAATCACATCCCAAAGTCCTGAAAGGTTTTTTTTACACCCTGTATTATAAAATACACTTTGAGCTTGACGGGTGAGAAGGAATTTATATTTAAAAAAAAATAAAAATGACACTATTCTCACTCTTATACGTTTAATTACCAAACGCGTTTCAACGACAAAGTCGTCATCCTCAGTGGTATATGAGCTACAACTTACAGACTTAGTTATAATCTGTAAGTTGTAGCTCATATATTTTTTTATTGTTTTAAATATACACCCTGTATGTTGACTAACTTCTTGACCAAGCGAAATGCTGATAATCTTGTATACACCTGAAGATGACGTTTTAGTCGAAACCGGTTGAAATATATAAAAAAAGAAGTGGAAAGAACAGATTTTTGACGTACCTAATTTGGTAAGAATTAAATTAATATTACACAATTTATATAATGGTAAACAACCAAATCAGATTCTGTATGTTGAAAATACCAAATTTCTTTCGTAAGACTGTTCACAAACAGTTATTTTAAAATAGTTTAAATACAATATATTCCGAGAAGAACTCTTTACACGTAGTTTGTGCATGATGAGGCTGGACAGTAAACAAATGCATAGTGTGTGCTTACAATCACGCAAATAAGGGTACGCATATATTTAGTGCATGAGAGTAGTTTAGTACTTGTAACGGAATCACTTCTACAGCTCCTGTATCTACTCGTATATTTGAATCGAGTAATGAATCTATTAGAAAATTAACCTAGTATTTCACTCTAAATAGATCCTTTATTATCTGTAAACTTCTGGTGATTTAATGGCTTAGTACTGAATGATTGAGAATATAATAATAGATGAGAAATTTCATAGGTTTATACAATTTGTTTACTTTCAGGTATCATGTGACCGCCAGGAAGAATATGAATAGTTCTTCTTCCTCTTTAGTTTTAAAATCTGGATATATTTATTGTGTGTTGAAATTGTTATTTTTATGTCAGTTCGTTTACATTTTTTGGTTGTCTTTTAAGAATTTCATTCAATGAGCCTTTCAATCCCCTTTATCTGAAAAAAAAAAACATATATAAAGTATTTTGTCTTTATTTGAAACAATTGTGGAGACAAAAATAACAAAGTCGTACGAAAACTTGAACAATACAATAATTAATTTCAAAAATTTTACAATAAATCCTATAACAAAATTTGAAAATTTAAACAATAATTTATACTAATCAATTCTTACTTAGGGCCATAAGAGGTTTTTTTTAAGATCTATGGTCAATTTAAAAGATAATCGATGATAATGCAAATTCAGACGAACGATAAAGAGCTCTACAAAACATTATCATCAAATACTACGCAGTCACGTTTTCTGCCTTTACAATAATTAATGTAATTTTTATAAAAAATGCACATTGTTAGTTAAAAAATGCACATTGTTAGTTAAAAAATGATACAAAAAATGCACATTGTTAGTTAAAAAATGATACAAAAATGCGCATTGTTAGTTAAACAATGATACAAAAAATGCCCGTTGTTAGTTAAAAAATGATACAAAAATGCACATTTTTAGTTAAAAATGATACAAAAAATACACATTGTTAGTTAAAAGTGATACAAAAAATGCACACTGTTAGTTAAAAATGATACAAAAAATGCGCATTGTTAGTTAAAAAATTATACAAAAAATGCGCATTTCACTCTCGTACACAGTGACGACCAATATAAAGAAAATTTTGTTATTCTCTCATAGAAAGAACAGGAACATCTAATTATATACAATGAAGCATTCGTGTTACTTTTAAAGAAGAGATGACCATCGACAGAAAAACATCGATGTTTACCATCGATAGAAAACATCGATATATATATATTAGTAAAATTGTAACTAAGCTTACAGGGTGTCACAAAATATCTCAACGGGCTATACAGGATCGTGTTGTTTACATTAAAATAAATAAAAAATGTACGGTAACTTTTTTCGAATCCGCCATTTTGTTTTTGTTTTTTACGAAACCTCACTCTAACTTCAGAAGTAGATAAGGTATTGACTGGAAATTTGTTACAGCATTTTTATGTTACGATTTACAAGTGTACCAAATACCGAGAATTTATTTTAATTATTTTCAAAATGGCTGCTGTTACAATTGTTTAAAGTGGAATATCTTGAAAACCGTTAACGTAACAAAAAATTTACAAGAGACAGAAATATTTTTTCTTTTGTTAACGGCAGACGAAATGGATTTTTTCGTTTCTGTAGGTCAAAACCGAGTTATTGACGAAAAACTGAAAACCTAATTTCTTGGTAATTGTTTACATCATTTAAAATTAGCCTAAAAACAACGCTTATTTAATAATGTATGCACATACAATTTTTTGTAATTTCGTGAGTCTACTTATATATATATACACATAGTTAAATTTATAGTTAACCTAACACAATTTAATATTCAATCAGTTACAATGTGCTTAGATTAGCGGCACTACCCTTTTACTAAAGAAAAGTTGTCGTCTGCGAAGTTATCAGCAGAGAGGTGTGTTGTAAACTTTCGCCGTTATTCCTAAAGTCGGAAGTCTACAAAAGCATATTGTTTGTATAGATGCTATTTGTCAAATAGCCTAAACCTATTGGCAAACGTTGTCTGGGTGTAAAAAAGACATTGTAATTACCCGTTCTTTGTCGCTGTATCTTTTAAATTTAGGTAAACATGAACACATTTTATTGAGAAACATAATTTTGTTAATTTATCGTGTATTGTATCACAAACAAATCGTTTTATAAACATGTAAATCTAATAAACGAAAACTTAGAAAATATTTTTTGTTTCAAACATTTGTTTTTTTAATTGATAGGTCTTTCAGTAAATCTGTTTGTGCTTGGAAATTGCAATAAATATATCCATTTCTTACTGTAGTGTTTACTGTAGACTTTAGTTTTGTACTTGTATGATGATGTATGTAATGATTGAACAGGCTACGCGGACGAAGCATCGCTTCAAGGTCCACACGTATGGAAGTCCGGCGTTTTGTGATCACTGCGGATCTCTGCTGTATGGCGTCATCCACCAAGGGATGAAATGTGAAGGTTAGGAAGGGTGGGCAAGGCAACGCCAACATGCACGCAGCACCTTAACATTTACACCCACTTAGGCGGGGTTAGCAGGTTCAAATCCGGCTATTATATTACACTGCAAGTTCTTCATTCGTCCTACGGACATAAGTTAAAGAACGTGTAACACCAAAATTCTATTAGTGATTTTTAGACGCATAATTAATTGGAAAATACCGTTTTTGACACAATCAATTGTCAAATAATATAATTTTTTACACAAAATTAATTGCCAAATGTAATTTTTACACAAAATGTATTTCCGTATGTAATTTTTTGACACAAAATGTATTTCCAAATATCTTTTTTGACACACAATTAATTGCCAAATGTAATTTTCGACACAAAAGTAATTGCCAAATGTCATTTTTGACACACACTTAATTGCCAAAATGTCATTTTAGACACACAATTAATTGGCAAATGTCACTTTTGACACAAAACGAATTACCAAATGTAATTTTTAACACAAAACTAATTGCACAATGTAAATTCTTCACAAAACATTAATTGCCAAATGTCATTTTTGGCATAAATCGAATTGTATAATGCCATTTTTGACACAAAAGAAATTGCCAAATATCTTTTTTTGCACAAATTAATTGCCAAATGTAATTTTTGACACCAAACTATGTGCCAAACGTCTATTTTTTACACAAAACTAATTACCAAATGTAATTTTTTACAGAAAACTAATTGCAAAATGTAATTTTTCACAAAACATTAATCGCCAAATATCATTTTTGGCATAAGTCGAATTGTATAGTGCCTTTTTTTTACACAAAAGTAATTGCCAAATGTCATTTTTTGCACAAAATTAATTTCCAAATGTAATTTTTGACACAAAACTATGTGCCAACCGTCTATTTTTTAAACAAAACTAATTACCAAATGTAATTTTTGACAAAAAACTAATTGCAAAATGTAATTTTTCACAAAACATTAATTGCCCAATGTCATTTTTGGCATAAATCGAATTGTATAATGCCATTTTTGACACAAAAGTAATTGCCAAATATCTTTTTTTGCACAAACTTAATTGCCAAATGTAATTTTTGACACAAAACTATGTGCCAAACGTCTATTTTTTACACAAAACTAATTACCAAATGTAATTTTTTACAGAAAACTAATTGCAAAATGTAATTTTTCACAAAACGTTAATCGCCAAATGTCATTTTTGGCATAAATCGAATTGTATTGTGCCATTTTTTTTTAAACAAATGGTAATTGCCAAATGTAATTTTTTGCACAAATTTAATTGAAAAGTGTAATTTTTGACACAAAAATATTTGCCAAACGTCTATTTTTTACACATAACTCACTGTCTAATGTTATAATTTTTAAAACTATAATAAACTTTCCATAATTTTACAAAGTTTCAATTGAAGTTATTTATCGGATCCTAGTAATATTGTTTATTTTGTAATTTTTATATAAAAAATACCGAAGCCAAAACGACCGCCAAATAATCAACTTTGATTAAGTTTGCGGTTTTCTATATACTTAACATTAAAACATTTAAAAGAGCGCCATTTTGAAAACAAATGAGAAAACGTTTTGTTTTTTTTTTTTTTTGTGCATGGGTAAAAGATGTCATATCAAATATGTATCCAAAATTTGGTTTCAATATATTTCCTATATCCAAAGATATTAAATGTTTTGTACACCAACAAAATGGTGGATAAATGGAAGACAAAGCATTTCCAAACATATGTTTATATAAATTCTTTATTTTCACTAGTAGAACACGTCCTGAAAGTAACTCCGTTTCTACCTACCTGTAATTCATCCTGTATAATAAATATACTTTACAGACTGGTGTAAATAAAATGCCAAGTTATGTTTTGCCTTGAAACAAGACTATTTCCTATAGCCAATTTAGGCAATATAGGCAATTTAGCGCCGATGCAACTTTCAGACATCTTCACTTAAGAATTTACCTTATATATTTTTTTAAAGCACACAAGTATGGGCATTTTTGTAAAGACTCGGTCCCCTTCCACTTAACCTATGACTTCCTCGTTTCTCGTTAAATTTCTGTGTTAACTTCTATTTCGGATTCGATGAAACTCAAATAGTATCCACCTTGGTTATACTGTCCCCGAAAACGTTAAGGTGCTGACCGCATGCTTTTACAATTGCTGCTAAATCATTTAACTCTATCTTTTCTGTCTAGAGATGCCTGCTTTCTGTCTATCTCTATCTTTCTCTGTGTTTGTTGGTTGGTGTTGCTAGCTTAGCGTCTGTCTGTCTGCCTGAGGCACTTCTGGACTTCTCATCTATGCTTATATCACGTATCTCACTGTTGAATTTGTTTCGCTATTTTTAGCATCTGTGTCTGCATGAATGAAGAGAGATGATGGTTTTCTGTGTCTAGCAATAACATGATCTTAAACCACGCTAAATAATCAAACGATAAACAGTAATGAAGTTGTGCTGCAATAATTAAACAATAAAATGTACTAAAACATAATCTAACTAAACTGAATTTAACTGTGTGTGAATGTTGTGTTATAGGTTTTGTATGTCGGTTGTCGTGCTAGCAGTATATGTGCATTTTGCTTTTATATGTACCGTTATTGAAGTTTAAATAAAACAGGTTAGTTGATCTGCATATTTAACTGGTGTAATAAAATAGACGAATTGGTGTAAACTACCTGACTTGGTGTAAACTAAGAGACTTGGTGTAAACTAAGAGACTTGTTGTAAACTAAGAGACTTGGTGTAAACAAGGAGACTTGGTGTAAATTAGATGACTTGGTGTAAACTAGATGACTTGGTGTAAACTAAGAGACTTGGTGTAAACTAGGAGACTTGGTGTAAATTAGATGACTTGGTGTAAACTAGGAGACTAGGTTTATGCTAGACAACATCGTATAAAGTGGACGATTTGCTAAAAGCTAGGTCTTGTTACAAACTAGTTGACTCGGTATCGGTATAACTAGTCGACTTTTACAAAGCAGACGACTTGATATACACTAGACTAATTGGTATAAACTAGACTACTTAGTATAAACTAGACGACGTGGTATACACGAATTTAGGCCTGGCTTGGACTACTTAATATAAACTAGACGTCTTGTTATAAACTATACTACTTGGCATAAGTTATACAACTTGTTATAATATAAACGACATGGTATAAACTATGTTTTAGTGCAATCTAGTCGCTTCGGTATAACCGGTCGATTTGTTATAAGCTTAGTATAAACTAGATGACGTGGTATACACGTATTTAGACTACTTAATTTAAACTAGATGTCTTGGTATAAACTAGACTACTTGGCTTAAGTTATACGACTTGGTATGAACAAGACGATTTGGAATAATATCAACGACATGTTATATACTACGTTTTAGTGCAATCTAGTTGCTTCGGTATAACTGGTCGATTTGTTATAAACTATACTACTGGGTATAAACTAGACTATTTGACATAAGCTAGACTATTGGTATGAACTAGACGACTTGGTATAATATAACAGACATGGTATAAACTATGTTTTAGTGCATTCTAGTAGCTTCGGTATAACCGGTCGATTTGTTATAAACTAGACTTCTGGGTATAAACTAGACTATTTGACATAAGCTAGACTATTGGTATGAACTAGACGACTTGGTATAATATAAAAGACATGGTATAAACTATGTTTTAGTGCAATCTAGTTGCTTCGGTATAACCGGTCGATTTGTTATAAACTATACTACTGGGTATAAACTAGACTATTTGACATAAGCTAGACTATTGGTATGAACTAGACGACTTGGTATAATATAAAAGACATGGTATAAACTATGTTTTAGTGCATTCTAGTAGCTTTGGTATAACCGGTCGATTTGTTATAAACTAGACTTCTGGGTACAAACTAGACTACTTGATATAACCAGTCGACATGGTATAAACTAGATTACTTAGTATAAACTAGACAACGTGGTATACACGTATTTAGATGTGGT
>JAGFPH010003504.1:82671-107191 GCA_018207615.1 Philaenus spumarius
ACATTCGTTTTATTATTTTGACATTATTTCATTATTTTGACATACGTTTAATTATGTTTACATACGTGTTTATTATTTTAACATACGTTATTATTTATTATTTAGACATTCGTTTTATTATTTTGACATTCTTTTCATTATTTTGACATACGTTTAATTATGTTTACATAGGTGTTTATTATTTATTATTTAGACATTCGTTTTATTATTTTGACATACGTTTCATTATTTTTATGACATACTTTTTATTATTTTGACTTACGTTTTCACTATGTTGACATAGATTTTCATTATTTTAACATACGCTTCTATTATTTTGACATAGGTATCATTATTTTGACTTGCGTTTTCACTATTTTGACATAAGGTTTCACTATGTTGACATAAGGTTTCACTATTCTGACGTACTTTATTATTACTTAGTCTTACGTTTTATTATTTTAGCATACTTTTCATTGTTTTGACATACGTTTCATTATTTCACCTCATAATAAACTAGTGCGACTACATTTACTCCTAATTTACTTGCTGTGATTAAAAGTGATTTAGTTATTTTCCATTATGGATTTTATTTTGGTAAACCCAGACCGAAGCTTCATATTAGAGCCCCAAAAAAGTAAAAAATGTAATTTTTTTTAAAACAGGTCTACAACTTTTCCTGCAACTCAGATTGGTCACGACTCTTTTGTAGTAAGAAAACCCTTTTAATACCAGCCGTATTTCACCAAAAAGCAATAATATATCTTAATACTGATTCTATGAATACATGACACACCATTTTACATACGTTCATACACATTTCAATAAAATGAAGACGCCATAGATCATTGATCTTAATTGCTTTTATAAAATGCAAATGAATTTCCAGCTTACGTTTTCATCAATATACTGTAAATACTTTAAAATGTCTGTATATCTACATAAATATAATCGAAATTGACTCATGAGAAAAAATTATTTCTAAAAATAAAAACACAGAAAACAATTCTCACAAAAATACTTTTAGTGGTCAAACGTGTTTTAATGATAAAGTCGTCATCTTTAGTGTTCATTTGCATTACATTTGCGCTACAACTAAATTGTATTTTTTTGGGTTTTTTTAAAGGCGAAAAACTTAAGTGGTTATCATCGCCTAAAACTACTAAATTTTAACAACTAAATTGTAATTTATTATATAATTACTACTTATTATATTATTATATAACTATAATTAAAATGTCGCTGAAGATGACGACCTTGTCGTTGAAACGCGTTTGACCATTAAACGCATTTTTGTGAGAATTGTGTTTGTGTTTTATTTTTACTTTCTCACTGTACTATAATAGTATAGAGAAAGTATAGTGATCGCAATAAAAAACTGATGTTGAGATTTTTGTGGAAATATCCGTTTTGGGACCCCCTGAATCCAAAAAAGTGTTTTTTACAAAATTTCTGTCTGTATGTATGTATGTCTGTATGTCTGTATGAATACAAAGCTAGAGCGAAAACTATTCAATCGATTTCGAACAAATTTGCACCAAACATGTCAATTAGGCCTATATAGATGCACGAAAAAGGGTTTTGAAAATTTTTGAAAAACAACCCCCTTTTTGGCCAAAAAGCCCCTCAAAAATCAGTTATTATTTTTGAAAAAACGGCTCTAATGATTTTGATAAAATTTGGCTTATATGTAGCCCTTAATTTACCCTACCATATGCGGAAAACCGTATCTTTCTAAAAATTCTTGTTTAGCTAATAATAATAATAATAATAACAGATTTTTTAGGGTTTTTTTGCCAAAAAGGAGGTTGTTTTTCAAAAATGTTCAAAACCTTTTTTGTGCATCTATACAGGCCTAATAGACGTGTTTTGTGCAAATTTGTTCGAAATCGATAAAATAATTTTCCTTTTAGCTAATAATAATAATATTTATTAATCTCTACTTTAATATCACCTCCTACCCCACCTACAGTTATGAAGTCACAATGAATCTGTTTAATAATTTAAATATGTTTGTAATTTAAATATGTTCCTGGTAGGCCTACCGTTTATTTGTTTTAAAATTAATAAATATAGAAACTCTATGCCGCTCTTTGTTCTAGCAGCCATTTCGGACAATCTCGTTCATTCTTCCTATTTCATAATTTATGAATCACAATTATTGTATGATAAAATACATCAACACTATTATTCATGTTTCTATATACGGTAATTGTTCAATAGAGCAACGGCCAATCATTGTTTACGATTAATTAATGGTTTTTATTACAACCTACTGACAATGTACAATAAATCAATACGTGTATGTAACTACAGAACATAGTTTGACACAGTTTTAGCTGCGGGCATGTTGTTAATACTGTGTAGCCAATAAAACCTGACACTTTTTAAACACCTGTTTCTCAGCTGTTATTTTGTTCATGGTGTTGACTGTTGCAACAATTAAGTATACAGCTGATACCACAACGTCGTATTTGTTATCGAAGATTTTTTTAAACTAGGGGCTCTGCCCCTGGACGCTTCGCGTCCCAACCCCGACTCGGCTTCGGCCTCAGATGGCTGCTTCGCTTCGCTCGCAGTTGGAAAATTCGCTAAAGAATCTCGTTAATCTTTGGCTCGTTTGTACATAGGTTTGTAAAATTATGAAACCAGGCTTAAATATATTACAAGATTAATTATAACCTCAAATACATGCTTTAGAAACGTGAGAGGCTTTCATTACGATTTTAGTCCTAGTTCTACTATCTTCTGTCAACTAAAGTTTTGAAACCAGGCCTAAATATACAGTAGTAAACATAACCTCAATACTATGTTTCAGAAATGAGCCAGGCCTATATTACAAAATTGACTATTAGAATTTATCCATTTTTGCCAAGTTTACTTTTTTTTTGACTAAATAAATTGTTAAATCAGGCCCAATTTATTCTAATTCTAACGTGCTAGAATAAATTAGCTTGTTTTTTAACAGTAATTGAAAACTATCCAATGAACAGCTGATTTTGGATAGTACTCAATTTCATTGCTTGTTTAAAAACAGCTGTTTTGATTGTTTTATTTACTATTTCGTTGTTATTTTGTAACCAACATGGCAACCCATAAGACCCAATGTTAAAATCTTTGAACTTTTAAATTAGATTTTCTAAAAAAAATGCGTTTTTACACGAAATACAACTATATGGGTGTACTTAAAAATCAAAACTACACCAACTGAATACAAAATTTCTTTGAATTCGTTAGAGCCGTTTTCGAGATCCGCGCCAGATACAAAGATACAAAGATCCAAGAATTGCACATTTAAAGTAATAGGATAATGAGTCTGTGGCTGCTACGCAACAGTTATTTCGAAACAATATCCATGTTAATTTTTTTATAATTTTTCATTTATTGCACAAATTAATACATTTTCTCACACTGAAAACAGGTGCAGTGTCTAAAATTCATAAAAAAATCTATAACTAATATATACTGGTATATATATCTTACTAAGTACTAACATTTACATCATAACCTCAAATCTCAGATTGTTATTGGATTTTCAAAATAATCGTTCAAACTATAATATACTTTATCTATAATTTCAAATTTTATTTTGTCCAATCCTCAAATTGTTGAACTCCTGTGGCAGTTTATTAAACAACCTTAACGCCATATATGGTGGAGTTAAGGGTATTTAAAATTATTTTCATATAATTTTAGGTGATGAGAGGGAAATCTGTAATTATTTTTATGTCTTGTACTGTAGCTGTGATTGAACGTCATAGCTTTAGTTTCTATTTTATGTTTATCTTTATGAAACCACACTAAAATTGCATACATATAGAGCCCTGACAAAGTAAACAAATTTATTTCCTAACAACAGGTCTACAACTCATCCTACTCAAATTTGGTATCGCTCTTATAATCTTCTGTTGCAACAAGAATATCTTGTTAATACCGTCTGCATTTCCCCATAAAACAATACCATATCTTAATATTGATTCAATATAAGCGTGATATGTCCATCATTACACATTTTCTTAAAATGAAAACAGCGTATATCATTGATCTTATTTTTTTATGGATAAAGTCTAAATGGCTAATCCAGTTAAATTTTTCATCAATATAAATACCTAAAATTGTATGAATATTTACAGAGTTTGGTACTGATCACTTAATAAATTATTTTTTGTTTTAAAATTAATAATTTCAGTTTTATTTACGTTTAAAAGAAGGCCATTTTCTCCAAACCACGTCTCCATTAACCACGGTCCTTGTAGGAATACTATTAAAAAGTGGATAAACAATTTCAAAAATAGTCCATCTGTATTAAAAGTGTAACCAACTGGTAGGCCTGGGATCTGTACTGAACGTACTCCAGACAATGTTGAAAATGTGCGTGTATCTGTTCTGCAAAGCCCAAATCGATCAATCCGGGGCCAATCTGCCGCATTAGGAGGTTTAAAGACAAATGTACATCACACTGAAAAATACGATTTAACGATTTTTACTACATCTCGATTTGAATTTTCATCCCTACAAATTAGCAGTGTACAAAACTCAATCCTATTGATATTAAATTACGTCTTGTTTTGTGTGAAAGATTATTGCATATCATTAATCGTGAAAACATTTTGCAACGTTTAATAATATCTGATGAAGCTCAGTTTGACCTATATGGTAAAGTAAACACGCGAAATTGTCGTTACTTAATGGTTAGAGAGAATCCTAAGGGAATCCATCAACGACCTCTGCATAGTGAAAAAGTGACTGTATGGTGTGGTGTTGCAAGCTTTGGAATTATCGGGCCTTACTTCTTTGAAAACGAAAACTGTGAAAGAGTTATTGTGAGAATAAAGAACGGTACGTTGAAGAACTCGTTATGGTATAGAAAGATCGAGCGATTGCGCACACTTCAGATGTGTAAATTACTGTTTTACGAAGATTGTTCTCGTGGTATAACATTTCACGTTTTGGTGATACGTTTTTTTTTCGGTAGGATGCAATGCTTTTACCCAGACATCTCTCCTGAGAGGTAATGTGGGCCTCGCTCCAAAAGGAGATTACCCATTAAAACGTCCTCTCTCTCTTCGACCAAGCTCACTGGGGAGAGCGGTAGCAGCATATAGAAAACTCCTTAATGGGTGCAAGATGCAGTACTTTGCTGAAACAGAAGAATATGTTAGAGGCATGCAAGTGAAGAAATTTGCTATTCGTAGACCGATCAGCAACAAAACACAAAGACCCGGGAATAAACTTCACTGGTTGAGAAATCCTGGAGCTCCGACGGAGTGGTAGATCTCGAGTTGAGATGGGTGAAGGAGTCGTTAGCTGAAACAGATAAAAACATGGATAGTTAGCTCTGGATGAAATCGCTGCCCGCAGACCAACCGACATCGGACCATCCGGGCCAGACCTGCTAAACTTCACTGGAAGACTCCTGGAACTCCGATGTAGGTGTTCCGCCGGCGTCGAAGAAGTGTCCGTCCGTCAGTCGTGTTGGATGTGTAGCGCTCCCCTTAGACCAACCATAATCAGATCGCCAAAGCCCGTCCTAAACTTCATTGGCCGAAGACTCGTGGAAATCCGATGTAGGTGTTCTGTTGATATCGAGTCCTGTTATGATGCGAAGTGGATGGCTGCCCGGTCTCCGGATCTAACTGTGATTTTTGGTTGTGGGGCTACCTTACCATTCCCGATTTAAAGAACTATATGAAATTAAGTTTCTACAATACCAATGTACTTAGTATGTCGAATAATGGCAGATTGGTTCCACTTACGCGATGTTATATTCCATAAATGAAAGTTACATAACTATGTACATATTTTGACTATTTCGATAAATTGTAAATATTTTTTCGTACAATAACGTTATACTATGTTGAAAACCGTCAGATTTTATTGGACCACCCATTATTATTTAAACATGAACTCCACGTGAGTACAATATACATAACAGGCATGAACAAATAAGCGCCAAAACCCTGTTTTCCACCATCTTGTCGCTCATAACTCCCGAACAAACATAAAAATTAGAAAATCAGGTTTTGAGGTGTAAACACACCTATGAAAACATTTTTCATGAACTATTAGATACAAAAATTGTTTACTCTTTTAATGCAAGTAATAATAAATTGTTTTTGTTTTTTTATCTACACTAATATTATAAAGAGGTAAAGTTGGTTTGTTTCTGTGTAGGGGTAATCTCTGGAACTACTGAACCAATTGAAATTTTTTAAAAAAAAGCTACACTATCCCTGAGTAACATAGGCTAGAATTAAATTTGATAAAAACATTTTTATTTCAATATTTGTAAATTTAGTTAAACAAATTCACATACGTGGGCGTTAAACCCAAACCGTCCAACAGCTGAATACCAAAACTAAGCAACATTATGAAAAACTAAAAAACGACAATTGAAAGATGAAACTTATACCATTCAAAACGTACTGCGCCAAATGCACAAAAACATAAATTGAGAGTGTATTACCCTTAAGGCAGGTAAAATAAATAAACCTATACTGATGAACCAACACATATTTACATCCATTACCATAGCAACCAATTGAATATAATCAGCGGTTTGCTCTAATATTTCCACTAACAGCTGATTTCAAACTTTGAAACAATTTTATTATTCTTGTATTTCTAACTTTTAGGTTAGGTTTTCGTAAACGATGCCAACAATCTGTGTTGAACGTAAACATAACACATTATACTAACTGTTTTGGTTATGTTTTGTTTAAGTCTTGCTGGTTCTTTTAACCTTTATTATAACTGCTGTTATAAAACACGAAATAATTTTATTTGGACATTAACATTATTTACCATCTAACTTTAAGGTTATTATCACGTATGCCTTTATTATAAAGAAAACATAACATATGTGTAGAAAGTTTCAACGGGGTTGGCGTGCGGAGCACGCAGGGTGACCATTAGTTATTTATAAATATAAGCATAATATGTGTCAAGTTCAAGGTCTCTAGCTTCATAGCAAGTGCACGAATTATTATTTATTTTTAAGGATTGTTTTCCCATTATACTCAAGTAATGGAAATGCAAATGGGGTGTCCTTCCTTATCACCTATGACCAATATGTACAGAATTCATCTCTATAGTTTACTTACTACACCTCATGTTAGATGGTTGAGACCGAAGTTTAATGGGTTTGCCTTTTCTGAGTAAAATTTATGGAACAAATGTAGCATTTGTTTCGCTCTGCAGCTTCAATGGGTAGTAATGAATATTTATTGTTTTAGGGGTTAGTATTTCTGTGTTCTTCCCTCGATGTAAATAATCAAATTCTATGGCTATAATTTCGTTATTTAACTCATAAAAATCCATTGTGCAAAATGTCATCTCTCTATACTCAAAGGAATTGAAGGTGTAGGCCTATTGTTTCCGAAAAATTCAAGATCAGGATAACTTTTTTTTAGTTTTTAGCCTATAACTCGGTTATCATTTAAGTTATAGAAATAATTTAAAAAATACACATTATAATTGATATTAAAAAAGGATTTTTTTGTTTGCCGTTTTCGAAATATTTTACATTAAAAATTGTAAACGGCCGCCATTTTGGAAATATGTGAAAACACGTTTTGCTTTGTTGTACATACGCAAAAGATGGCATAACAAAAACGTTCTAAAATGTGCATTCAATATATTTCCTACGTCCAAAGATATTGAGTATTTGTGTAAAAATAAATGGAGGATAACTGGAAAACGATGCATTTCCGAACCTACGTGTATATGAACTTTTTGGAACGAAGTCCCTTAACGAGGGTTGCGGTAGGCGGTAACAAATAGAAAATGTAATGCGTAACTAAATAAACGGTACCAGGAATTGGCACATACTATCTCACAAACATATTTAAATTATTATTATTATTATCTAGAGAGAATTATAATTCAACACGTCAATTGTTTTGAAAAACAACCCCCTTTATGGCGAAAACCCCCCATAAACCAGTTATTATTATTATTACTAGCTAAACGAGAATTTTTAGAAAGATGCAGTTTTTTGCATATGGTAGGGTACATTTTAAAAGCTACAAATAAGCAAAATTTTATCAAAATCGTTAGTTGTTGTTTTTTTATAAAAAAATAATAACTGATTTTTTTGGGTTTTTTTTTTGTCAAAAAGGGGGTTGGTTTTCAAAATTTTTCAAAACCGTTTTTCGTGCATATATGCAGGCCTACATGACATGTCTGGTGCAAATTTGTTTGAAATCGATCGAATAGTTTTCACTCTAGCTTTATATACATACAGACATACATACATACAGACATACATACAGACATGCATACAGACTACATACATACAGACATACATACGTACAGACATACATACATACATACAGACAGGCATTTTGTAAAAACCACTTTTTTGGACTCAGGGGGTCCCAAAACGGATATTTCCACAAAACTCTCAACATCGATTTTTTTTTGCGATCACTATACTTTCTCTATACTATAGTATAGTGAGAAAGTAAAAAGTGTTATTAATTGGTTGCTGTGTCAATGATAAATATAAAACAAGAGTAACGAAAAAAGCGTAACCAAATTGGTTGCTATGGCAACGGATGTAAATACATTCGAGAAACATGTGTTTTGGTTCATCAATCCTATCTTCTAAAGCGAGAGATAATTGTCTGTCTGCTAAATGGATCTGGAATCTCCGTCTAAGGATTTTTGATTTTTTGATTTTATATGGGGCTTTTGGCCACGAGAAATCGATTGGAAATGGTCACCGTCTGGGAAAATTCGTTTTCTACGTCTTTTTATTAAATTAAAAAGTGAAATTTGTCCATTTTAAACAATACAAAGCACAGCTGATGCAAATGTTTTCAATGTCATTACAATAATCATCTGTTTTCTTTTAAACGAAGCACAGCTGATGCAAATGTTTTCAATGCCATTACAATAATCATCTGTTTTCTTTTAAACTGTATTTTATTAGAGGTAAGCCAAATGTTGTATCTATTTATAGTTACCATGGCAACGAATAGTTCTGCTAAATAAACATACCCTTTATTTAGTTGTTTAATGTTATAGGCCTAACCTAAACTATGTTCACGGAAATTTGCAATAATAGTTATTGACGTGAGCGAACTAGGCCCTGCTTATAATCGAGCTTTAGCTCGGTCTCCTGGTACTTTAAATTAAGATACGATCGGTTCCGTCCGGCGTAGTTCAGATATTATCGTCAAGCGCTGAAATTTCAGGTTAGGCCTAGAAAGTAATTTTAAGTCTAGGCCTAACCTAAAATTATTCTATGCACGTTGCCGTTAAGACATGTGAAATAAATTAAACATACACACAATAATTTTAGGTTAGGCCTAGACGGATGAACCAAAATTTTATGTGTATTGAATGTATTTACAATGAATGGACATTTAACTGCGTTTACCACCTTAGCTTTGATGTTATAATTAATTCTACACCTTCATTATAATAACATTAAACATTAAATATTTAATAATAAACGGCAATTGAAAGATTCAAATTATGTGTGTATGTTGTCGTTAAGGCTGGTAAAAGAATTGAAGAAAAGGCGTGATGAACTTCGTTCCTGACGGGGGTCCCACGACCGTACAAATTTACTTTTTCCCTTTATTTTCACTAGTAGAACACGTCCTGAAAGTTTCTACGTTTCTTTCTGAATCACCCTGTATAGGCCTATACAGAAATAAAATTTTCTTTCGTAAAAACGTATTTAGAAATGACAGTTCCTCAATGGTAGACAGATGTTACGTGTGGTTTAATAGCAAATATATAACGCATTCGCCTAATAAATTATCAAAACCCTTTCTTAATTAAAGCAGTATAAAGTAATGCAGTTCTTGATTAAGGCAATGAAAACTGCTAGAAATATGCAAATTCTAAATTTGATGGTTGTATGCATCTGAACGAGAAGAATATAAAATCGTACATCAAACTGGGTCAGGACAGATATCATAACACACCCAGCTCAAGGGCTTCTAATAAAACCGCCATTATATCCGATCCATCGCGCTCTATTTGCATAACATGTTTCAAGTCAGCGATGTTCGTGTTATAGTACATAACGTAGCATCAAGTGAACAGGTCACGCAGACGCAACAGGTCTTACAAACTACCTGTGGCTTTGTGTTCTTGGAAAATAAACTCCACAAAGTTATACAGTAATGGAAGATGCAAGTGTTCACACGCTAACAATATCCACTGATATTTTCGATTTTGAAGGGAAAACTTCTTTAGACGCGCCTAGCACATTTTGGACGAGGTACAATAAACGAACTCTTTGATTTCTTCGATGGTTTATTCTTCTTCGTTGGTTTACATACACACTAATATCAACCAGATAGTCCAGTCAATGAGTGCTAAAAAGTGGTGAATAAATTGCATGGATATGAGATAATTTTTTACTACAGGACTTTGTTAGGAGGTAAACATACTAAAGTCCCCCTACTGTGCGTCCGGGCTTTAGTTGGCAGTACATGACATATGGACGGTTGCGGGTCTACAACCCTTCCTGACAACATGCTACTGTGGCTGCCGCGTTATCGTTACTTACAGATGCATTAAAAAAGATGTTCACAAGTTATAGTTACCACCTGGTCTTCAACTTATATTCAGTATTGTGATCAGTAATATACAAATTATTTAAGAATTAGTAAATGTTGATAAAATACAATTATGGCTGTGTAATAACTTTAAAAAAGGAATGTAGTCTACAGTATGTTATAAGATTGTTTTGCAGTAAACATAAATAAACAAAAAAAAACGCAAGACTGCAAATAATATTATTTTTGTTATGAAGGAACAGTTTTGGCGCACTTAGTGTTGTGACAAGAGAAATAACCCAATGCTCTGGCGTTTCCTGTAAACAGATAAGGAATAGATTCCTCTTGTGTCCCATTTCATTGTTCAGTGTTGGTTTGCTCTCGGATGGTTTAGGGTGTGTTTGTCGATACAGTGGTGCACATTTTAGTGTTACTTAAAATGTAATGTGAAACCACATTACATAATACCGGGTGTCCCACGAAGAGGTCCCTATTTTTGAATTAATATATTAGATGCACCGAACACTCTACAAACCTGAAACTCAACAGTCCTAACATACACATATGTAAAAGAAATACACCTGAGTATCAGTTAATTCTGACACATTAGGACAAAATGGCGGGATATCAAAGAAATAGTACCTTTTCGTTAAAATAGTTTTATTTGCTTAAGTGTTACAACACAATTATTGAATTTTAACGATGTTACTAAGCACTAAACAACGTTAGGGAATTAAAGATATAAGTAACTCATAAATAAATTAAATCTATTTGATCCATAAACCTTATTCAAACTGATGTCCATCGATCGCAATGCACTGATGACAACGAAATAGAAAACAGTCATACGCTTTGCTGAACAACTCTCGAGGTATCAACAACAGCTGTTCCTCTTCGATCAACCTCATTAGTTCATTGTCTGTCGCAATGTTATGACAATAAACCTTCTCCTTCAAAAAGCCCCACAGAAAAAAGTCACAAACAGTCAAGTCTGGAGACCTTGGGGGCCAGTCCATGAAGCTGCTGCCACGACCTACCCAACGGTTAGGAAGATTTTGGTCCAAAACTGCTTTGGCCACATTAGCATAATGCGGAGGAGCTTCCATCCTGTTGAAAAAAACGTCTTTCGTCTCAGGCTGAGAAAGATGAGGAACTATGTGATTGCTTAAAACTGATGCATACCTTTCTCCAGTCATTGTTTGTCGGGATATGTCATACGACAAAACACCATCCTCGGTAACAGCAGCCCAAACTGTTATACCTGTTGATTTTAATTTCTCTTCTTGTAAGATATGTGGATTTTTTGTGTTATAGTAATGAGTTTTATAATGTTTGATTTTGTTCTTTTTGGCATACCTTTGGACAGATGACTTCGGTATCCCTGTAGCAGATTCCACCTTTCTTACTGAATTAGGCGTATTTGGAGATTCCATGAAAGCAGCACATACGATTTCTTCATTTTCTATGTTGGAGGATCTATGGTATTTTTTTTGTATTGACCCCGTTTCTAGTAGGATAGTCTTCCACTTACGAATAGATTTCCTTGACGGTGGAACTACACCTGGGTACCTTTCCCTAAAACACCTTATTGCTTCATAATAATTTTCAAAGGCAATAGCCCAGGAACAACATTTCACTTTTTGCTCAGTTGAAAACGGCATGGTACATAAGACACTTTACAATGCAACTTAATAACAAATGCCAATGTTTATTACCAAATATGTTCATTGTTGTGGATACACGCAGTCAGCTGATAGATTTAAAATAGTCTAAACAGCTGTAGCTGTTCCTATTCTAAATAAAAGTAGGTTTACCCTTAAAATACGATTGCTGATTTTGTTGTTTTTTTGTTTTTCCGCCATTTTGTTTGGATCAGTCAGAATTAACTGATACTCAGGGGTATTTCGTTTACATATGTGTTAGTCACGCCGGTAGAATTCCAAGTCTGTAGCGCGCTCTATACGTCTGTCATATCAATTCAAAAATAGGGACCTCTTCGTGGGACACCCGGTATATTGGTACATTAGTGTAAAAAAGACAAAACTGTTAGACACTGTTTTTAAATTTATATAAAGGCAAGCAGAAGCACTGCGATGGCACCACGCCACTTACAAGTACACAATGATAACTCTTGACTTCTGCGGCTCCTACTGCCTAAACTAAGCAGCCCAAGTAAAAAAAGTAAAATTACAAAAATTAAATTTATCTATTTTTGTACAACTTTTCCGCTTGAAAAACATTTACAAAATTGCGTCATCATCTACACATTCAGTGAATTCATAGAGCGTCCGATGTCAGCAGTGCGGCTAGTAGTACGGAAACTTCATATGAAATGCATTAGCATAGCCTTTCCCATAATGCCAACTAAAGTCCGGACGCACAGTAGGAGGTGAGCTAAAGGCGGGAGGTGGTTGAAAAGGTCCCATTTTTGGGGATTTTACTTATATCTCGGAAACGGTGCACTGTAGAAAAACATATTTCAAATAAACTTGAAATCTTATAAAATTGCTCCTTTACATATTTGTCGAATTCCCAACGGTTTTCGAGATATACGTTATTTAAAATTGATCATTTTTGAAAATCGGTTTAAAATATGTATGTACAAATTTAACCATTGGTTTTCTCTTGAAATTCTACATCGAAATGATGTAACACATGACCACCTTCCCGTTAAAAAAACAAAGTTTACATTCAAGATGACGGATAAATTTTTGAAATCTAAATAATATAGTATTTGTACATATAGCAGTTTCCTCGATCACATCTACCTTCAAATTTGCCTTAGGTCCTCATACTTATCACCCACCCTGTATTTAAGATGATATATAGAGAAAACAAAGAATAAAAAATAAATATATGAACAGTCAGTGAATCTATTTAGTACGATTTCATCTCTGTAAAGGGATTTCAATTACGTTGTTACAAAATGTAGAACAATGTTAATCAAGCAAGCCAAATCAACAGCAGCGCCGATGTGTTTAATTAGTGAACTATTTCACTACCAGCTGATTCACTCAGCCACATTATCCGGTGCACTGTCACAACAATGCCGCAACAATACAAAGTGGTCAAGCCTTTATACATTGCTATTTCCATGGATCCGTTTCTGTTTCTTATAGACCTCTTTTGCAAGGAGTAAAATGTACGATATATTTTTGAAGCAAAATTTTGCAAAATACCGTCCCAATACTTAATGGATTCTTATAGACCTAAAAGAAAATAATAAAAATTTGTAACAGTGGGCTATAGTAGGCAATTTTTTATCGTATGAAATATTGATATCTCGTAAATTATTGACCCTATAGCAAAATATAAGTGCTATTTCCGTTACTTGTCTTTGTTATGCAGATGAACAAACATTTTCCAATATGGCAGCCAACTTTCTCTTTCTCTCAGTAGGATTACCTCTCTCTCTCTTCCCGCGCTCTCTGTCTCTCGATGTCCACATTACTCATAACTACAAAACTATCAATGTTTTAAAAAATAATGATTTACGTTAATACCATATTTTTTATTTGTTTTCTTTCCTATTAGGCTAGGAAATAAAGCACACAAATAGACCAAACCTACTATAATATTAGCAGTATGATTGATTGAAATGCGGTTTTTTGCATTCGATTCAGGAAGCAGCCAGGAAAGTTTGTGACCCCATGCGATCGAACAGAAATCAATATTGCATCGGTGCATAAAAAAAATACATTCTTAAAAGTGCTTTCAATAAGCTGATTAAAGAAAAATGTATAACTGGGTCAATAATTACAGACATTGGCCCAATTTTGGTACTCGGTGGTTTTTGGAGTCGCTGAACACAATAATATAAGTAGAGCGTCGATAATCCGAACGTCAATAATCCGAAACGTCAAAAATCCGAACGCGTTCCGAGGCAGCAACTGCAAAAATTTCGTTTTCGTTTTCACAAATTCCAATTATTGTTGTGAAGTTAAAAATTTTACAAAAATCTTCATCGTAGTCTGACATTATTATCTCTTTTTAAACACTTCTTAATACCTGCTCTCACACGCCCTCAGAGCAGACTGGCTGTCAGTATTTTCACTGTCACACTCATTAGCTCCTTTAGCGCCAGCAGTAAACAAACAGCGTAAACACACTGAAACTTCATTCATTTCTCTTTGTGTAGTCATTATTACAGTGTGTCGTACATACAGTAGTGTACTGTACAGTATTTTTTTTATTTTTTGTTAGTATTAACTATAATGTACAAGTGAACTTTTAATTATGTACTGTACTGTAATTGAGAGTTACAAGTGTAATCATGTTGGCCCTACTGTGTACGGGCAGGTTCTTCTAAATCATAATACAGTATGCAAGTAGTCTTACATACTGTATTGTAATTACATTACTGCTTGTACTGTTTAACCCCTTTAATCGATTAAAGGGCTTGTATTTTAGCCTAAGTGGCATTTTTTTAGTTATTTAAAAAAATCTGAACAAATTGATAATCCGAACCACCCTCGGTCCCAATTAGTTCGGATTTTCGACGGTCTACTGTATCGGCGGTGATCCCCGGAGCACCTGGGGCACAGGGCAGGTGTTATCCACATCGTCTCCTGGAATTTTCTAGAAATACGCCATGAAATTGATCGAAAATCGTTACCCGGGGTTTTGAGGTTGCTCAACACGAATGTAATATCATCGATGCCCCCTTGGAATTTCAAAGAACTCTCGGGCTTGTTCCGGTAGTTGCAAGGGTTAGCGGTAGATCCGGTAGATATATATTATAGTTCCGGTAGATGTATAGAAAATAGCATCCGGTAGATAGCCTACATAATATTTTGAAAATTCTTAAAAGCGAAACCAATTCTTCTATTATTCTAGGCTTCATTCTGTCATCATTCTAATGTTGATTTCATTTTAATCAGAATTTAAATTTGTTGTGCTATCGTCAAAATCAGTGAAAAATAAAGTTGATTAAAACATTTCAGAAATATCCAGACCTTGTGTTAAACGCTCAAAAATTCAAAGAAATTGGTTTGTCCACTGAAGAGTTGTTTGGAAACGCCGATTCATGTTCAGCGACCCCAAAAACCCCCGTTTAAAGAGTTTCGATCAATTTCCTGGAGTATTTATGGAAAATTCCAGGAGACGACGTGGATATCACCCATCTTGTGCCTCGGGTACTTCGGGGGCATCGTTAATATTATATTCGTTTTCATCGACCTCAAAAACTCCCGAATACCAAACTTGGGCCCATTTCTGTCATAATTGACCGAGTTATAAATTTGTCTTTTATCAGCTCATTGTATACACGTTTTAAAATGCATTTTTCTTATGCACAGATACAATATTGATTTCTCTTCGTCGCATGGGGTCACAAACTTTCCTGGCGGCTTCCTGAAACGAATGCAAAAAACAGCATCTCGAACCTTCATACTGCTAAAATTACCGTTGGTCCAGTGCTTTATTTCCTCGCCCATTTGGAAATTCGCTAACAAGTTTTGCCGAAGAATATTGTAGAGACAATAATGTGTTTAACAAGTCTTTAAAGAGAGATTAAATTTGAAAACATCTTTAAGGGGGTCACTGCGCCCTATCTTCCACTATGTTAACATATGTCCCTTTTTCGCAGCAACTAATAAAGATATCGTAATTCTGTTTTTTTCCTGAAAATATATGCCTTTTTACATATGTGGAAACTCTAAAATTAGTTTTTTACTAATTTAAAAAAAACTGTGATTAAAAAAATCCTATACACAGTATATTCTTTTAAAAGAGGCTATTTTTATTTTTTAACTATATTTGAGTTTCCAGTAATCTGGGTAGGTTTGATAAGTATGCACAAAAAATTGCAAGCCTTTGGTAGTTACGGAGATAAAATAGTTTGTCTTAAAAAATAAAACTTTCGGAAAACGCTGTAGAAGATACTGAAGTTCTAGTTTTTAGCTGAAAACCCCAATAACATGGTCTCATTCGAATGTAAATAAAGTAGGTTTAAATGTTTGTATTATATAAGTGTTGTATACCATTGTAAACAGAAAAGAATAAGCTATAACATAATAAACGGTACCATGAACTGGCACATACTTTCTCACTAACATATTTAAATTACTAAACAGATTCACATTGACTTGTAGGGTGGGGTAGGAGAGTTTTTTTTATTAAAGTTGGAGATTAACTAATAAATATTATTATTATTATCTAGAGAGAAAACTATTCAATCGATTTCAAACAAATTTGCACCAAACACGTCAATTAGGACTTTATAGATGCACGTAAAAAGGTTTTGAAAAATTTTGAAAAACAACCCCCTTTATGGCCAAAAAAACCCCAAAAATCAGTTATTATTATTATTATTAGCTAAACGAGAATTTTTAGAAAGATGCGGGTTTCTGTATATGGTAGGGCACATTAAAGGCTACAAATAAGCCAAATTTTATCAAAATCGTTAGAGCCGTTTTTTTATAAAAAAATAATAACTGATTTTTTGGGGGTTTTTTGGCTAAAAAGGGGGTTGTTTTTCAAAATTATTCAAAACCCTTTTTCGTGCATCTATACAGGCGTACTGGACATGTCTGGTGCAAATTTGGTTGAAATCGATCGAATAGTTTTCTCTCTAGCTTTGTATACTTTTATTAAAGTAGGCGATTAACTAATAAATATTATTATTATTAGCTAGAGAGAAAACTATTCGATCGATTTCGAACAAATTTGCACCAAACACGTCAATTAGGTCTTTATAGATGCACGTAAAAAGGTTTTGAAAAATTTTGAAAAACAACCCCCTTTATGGCCAAAAAACCCCCAAAAATCAGTTATTATTATTATTATTAGCTAAACGAGAATTTTTAGAAAGATGCGGGTTTTTGTATATGGTAGGGCACATTAAAGGCTACAAATTAGCCAAATTTTATCAAAATCGTTGGAGCCGTTTTTTATAAAAAAATAATAACTGATTTTTTGGGGGGTTTTTGGCCAAAAAGGGGGTTGTTTTTCAAAATTGTTCAAAACCCTTTTTCGTGCATCTATACAGGCATACTGGACATGTCTGGTGCAAATTTAGTTGAAATCGATCGAATAGTTTTCTCTCTAGCTTTGTCTACATACAGACATACAGACATACAGACATACAGACAGACATACAGACATACAGACATACATACAGACAGACATTTTGTAAAAACTACTTTTTTGGACTCAGGGGGTCCCAAAACGGGTATTTCCACAAAAGTCTCAAAATCGATTTTTTTTGCGATCACTATACTTTCTCTATACTATAGTATAGTGAGAAAGTAAAACAAATAAACGGTACCAGATAACTGCCACATACTTTCTCCCAGTTGAAACTTTATACCTTCCCAAGAGCAGCTTAGGAGGTGGTTATTTAGAATTGCAAAAGTAGGAAAATGTTACCATTGAAAATATTAGATGCATGTAACACACATCCATATTATATTATTACCATTATTATTTAAACTATTCGATCGATTTCGAACAAATTTGCACCAAACATGTCAATTAGGCCTGTATAGATGCACGAAAAAAAATTTAGGAAAACAACCCCATTTTTGGCAAAAACCATCCAAAATTCAGTTATTATTATTATCTAAACGAACATTTTTAGAAAGATGCGGTTTTTTTCTTATGGTAGGGTACATCAAGGGCTACAAATAAGCAAAATTTTATCAAAATCGTTAGAGCCGTTTTTTAGAAATTTTGATTTTTATCGTTTTTTTACCATTTTTGGGGGGTAAAACCCCTTAAAAATAAAAAATTAAAAAAAAATTAGAATAACGCCTGGAGATATTCCAGAACTACACCTTTATACCAAATTTCATCAAAATCGGACGGTTCATCTCCAGCTCTGTACACATCCTTACAGACACACGGACAGACATCACCAATAAAACACTTTTTTGGGTTCAGGGAACACCAAAACAAGTAATTCCACTTAACGTATTTTTGGGTTCAGGGAGCACAAAAACCGATATTTCCACTAAAAATTAAAATTCGAAAATTTGGACGAAAGCAATACTTTCTCCATATACTACGTATAGGGTGGAGAAAGTAAAAATGACAAAAATCGTTCCCGTGCATTGACCCCCTTAAACAATCTGATGAACTTTCTTGCATCCGGGCATAAGTGGAACTTCGTCAAAAATATCACGTCATATTGAAAATAGGATCTAAGTAATCAATCTCTTTCTCACTCCAATAATTACATGCGACTTCTCATGACGGCATAGTATTACTGCTTTATTATTTGTTTCTCTATTTCTCTTTATCCATATATCGCTCTATATCTCCGTCTTATTCTTGCATGGTCTCTCCAGAGTACTGGATCGTGTTCTTTTAAACTCGTTTCACAGTTGGCAAGCCTAGATAGTAAAATTCCAAATGATTCCTCCCAGTTACTACGAACAGATTCAGTATCCTTACATTTCCAGTATTCCTTCAGGATACGTCATTTTCGGATCCCAAAATTTACATTTTCAGCGATTAATAGACACCTTGAAGTTTTAGTATGTTTAGAGTGATCAATCAACATAAGTAATTAGATAAAACTACCTGCTACTTTTAATTGTAGCAAAAATATATGGTTCTATTACACAGGTCCATTAGCGCCATGTGTTAGCCAATATATAGGGGTGGCAAAAAGTCCCGGAACAACCCAATATCTTTTTCCAGGTTCCAGTTACACAATTGAAACTTTGCAAATTGTTTATGGGTATAAAAAACTACTTTTTTAGAATATGGCTGATTTTTCACCTTCTGTGGGGGACGGACCGTCAGGAGTCGGTGAAAAATCTTAAATGTAAGCATGGGTTGTTATGCATATCATTTTAAAGGTCTTGATGAGACAAACACAACGACATAACAAAAATGAAAAATGGATTATCCTGAAAAAAGTTATGGTTGTTCAAAGTTTTGATATGCTGCATGTTAAATGAGCCTTATTCTAAGTTTAATTTATTTTTATATGTTCCATGTATTACACGTTCAACTCTGCAAATTGTTTACGGGTATAAAGAACTACTTGTTTATGCTACAGTTGATTTTTCATCTCCTCTGGGCTGAATCAACTTATTCAAACTTAGAATAAGGCTCATTTAACATGCAGCATATCAAAACTTTGGATTTCACCGTAGGGTTGGCGTGCGAAGCACGCAATGCATTGTGTATGAAGATACTCCCGATACGGGGGTTGGCGTGCGAAGCACGCAATGCTTTGTGTATTGAAGATACTCCCAATATGCGGAATGGCGTGCGAGCCATTTTTCAGCTATTCAGCAAGTCGTGAATAGACCTATTTCCCAAATTGTTGGTTGAAACCCTAAAACATAGGCCTATAAATTTAATTTTGGAAATTTGCTGAACCCACGTCAGCGATTCAGCTGCGTGGTCGAATTATTGTTTACAGTTGTTACAAGCTCTAAGGCCGACAGACTACGGTTTACGTGCCGACTTTGCAAATGATATGTTGCTGCTGGAAGATGAAGATTTTCTGGATCGTGTCGTCTTCAGTGATGAATCAACATTTAACCTAAGTGGACCATGTGAACACTCATAATGTGTGCATCTGGGGGCAAGCAATTCCGCACGAGATGGTACAGTTACAACGAGACTCATCTAAATTGAATGTTTGTGTGCCATATCCTGGTGGAAAGTTTATGTTTATTTCTTTTTTTCTGATGTAGCCGTAACTGATGTTTCTTATCTTGATGCCCTACAACTATGATTCTTTCCTCAATTGGAAGAAACTGGACCACAGAAATTTGTTTGGCAGAGAGATGGTGCGCCGTCTCACTCGTACAACTCAGTACGTGATTGGTTGAAGCCGACGTTCATCCGATCTGTCGACGGAAAAAGGAAAAGGAACAAGGACTTACATCCTTTCCGATATCCAAGCTGTATTAAAGGCGCTGGAACCATTCACCTTGCAATCAAGACTAGATTGGGTCCGCTTCAAAATAGTAAATTAAATGGCCAGAATGTACGGGTTTACTCTCAAATGGTGCCCGGTCTCGATGGCATCAAAGGCAACAGATCGCCTTTCTAGAGCTGCGGCCAAGGGACTCTTTATTGGTCCAGGAGCATTCTGTGGCAGGCCAAAGAGCCACCCCAGGAATGTGGTCGAACCTTTGGCGGAGCAGTGCTAGACCCCACTACTGGAGCGCTGCTCTAGAAGTCAGGCATGCAAATATGTTTATCAGCCTCTCCAAGTCTCTACCTGAAAAGCTTATGTCAATGGGCAGAAATGATCTTCGTTTTAGTCATCTGACTGGTCGTCCAGTTACATACCACCTCAAAAAATTGGTTGGTTTTCGACGACTTCTGTTCGTTCTGTAATCTTGGAAAAGAATATTGCTTGCTGGAGATACACGGTACTCAAAGAGCGTATTAACCCTGAAAAGATCCGCCGTGTTGATCCCAAGACCGTTCTAAGATTCATACGTGGCCTAGATAGGTTGGTGGCACTAATGGCACTGTCCTACATAATAGATCAATTTGGGTCGCAGTGGTGGAGATCTCTTGTGCTCCCTTATAAAGTATCTTGGTTAGTAAAATCTACGATTTTCAAAATATTTTGTTGTGTGTTTTCTCTTTTATTAATAGACAATTTAAAAAGTGTATACTCAATTTAAGATTTCAAAATTTCGATGTGTAAAATTTGAAACAACTGTGTCTGAACGCACTAGACTGATTTAACACCATTTAAAATATTCAATTCGTCCCTTTAAATGGCAATAATCTATATATATAAAAGCGAAATACCACTCACTCACTCACTGACTCACTCATCACGATTTCTCAAAAACTTCCGAACGGATTGAAATGAAATTTGGTATGTAGCTTCCTCTAGGGCCATAAGTACTCACTAAGAAAGAGTTTGAAAAAAATTCGAAATTTTAGGGGGGATTTGGGAGGATCAAAGTTATTAAATCACGATTTCTTCAAAACTGCCAAACGGATTGGAATGAAATTTGGTATGTATCTTCCTCTGGGGCCATAAGTGTTCACTAAAAAAGGGTTTTAAAAAATTTGAAATTTTAGGAGGGTTTGGGGGTATCAAATTTATTAAATCACTATTTCTTCAAAACTGCCGAACGGATAGAAATGAAATTTGGTATGTAGCTTCCTCTAGGGCCATAAGTACTCACTAAGAAACGGTTTGAAAAAATTTCGAAATTTTAGGGGGGTTTGGGGGGATCAAAGTTATGTTTATTTCTTCAATACTACCGAACGGATTGGATTGAAATTTGGTATGTAGCTTCCTCTAGGGCCATAGGCAATCGCTAAGAAAGGGTTTTAAAAAATTCGAAATTTCAGGGGGGTTTTGGGGGGATCAAAGTTATTAAATCACGATTTCTTCAAAACTATACTGAACGGATTGGAATGAAATTTGGTATGAGGCTTCCTCTAGGGCCGTAGGTGCTCACTAAGAAAGGGTATGAAAAATTTCGAAATTTTAGGGGGGGTTTGGGGGGATCAAAGTTGTTCAAATCATAATTTCAGATCTTTTATTATTATGACAAGAGTGCTTTTATTATTTAAGATCTAAATATATATAAAAAGCCTAATACCACTCACTGACTGAACACTTAAAAAGAATACAATTACGTTAAAAAGACTGAAAATACCAACCACCACGGGCAACGTCGTACGGGTCAGCTAGTGGTTCTATATTTACAGTATAGCACGTAGTGATGTGAACCAACTTGTAGAGTGAGTTAAAGATCGTTGTAAGTGCGTTTCAAATGCATATTAAAGCATTCTACTCTTTGCCCTCAAACAGAACATAAGTCAGTCAGACGCAAAGATGTCTGTCACTTCTTGCCTGCCCTCGCCTCGCCCATGCATTCATATTTTACACCTCTCTCTGAATCCCATCCCTTCAGCTTGCCGACCCCTTGCATTATGTAACTCGCTTTTAGGTTGGCAGTGTATCAAAAGGCTTTTTCAAACTCGTATTTAAGTGAATACTATATTAAATACATAATGCCTGTGTTTTATCTTGATGTATTTACTGTATATCCTTGTGTGTTTCTAAATATAACACATTAAAATTCACTCAATGATTAAAATTCCTGTAAATGTTTCAACATTTGACATCAATAATAGATAAATTACTTTCACACTGGAAAACAAATTATATTAAAATATATTTATAATGAAAACAAAATACCAATAATTCGATCACGCAGCTGATCCGCTGACGTGAGTTGAGAAAATTTCCAAAATTAAGTTCATAGGCCTATGTTTTAGGGTTTCAACCAACAATTTGGGAAATAGGTCTATTCACGACGGTGCTGAATAGCTGCAAAATGGTTCGCAGGCCATTCCGCATATTGGAAGATTCAATACACAAAGCATTGCGTGCTTCGCACGCCATTCCGCATATTGGGCGTATCTTTAATACACAAAGCATTGCGTGCTTCGCACGCCAACCCCCGTATTGGTAGTATCTTCAATACACAGAGCATTGCGTGCTGCGCACGCCATTCCGCATATTGGGGGTATCTTCAATACACAGAGCATTGCGTGCTGCGCACGCCATTCCGCATATTGGAAATATCTTTAATACACAAAGCATTGCGTGCTTCGCACGCCAACCCCCGTATTGGGAGTTTCTTCAATACAAAATGCATTGCGTGTGACCCCCGTATTGGGAGTTTCTTCAATACAAAATACATTGCGTGATTCGCACGCCAACCTCACGGTAGAATCCACCTCACGGTTTTGAACCGGGTAGTTCTATGGTATTTTACGTTTTGATCGATTTTGGGGGAACCAAACGAGCTATAAGGTCGCGTAAATAAAACAAATGTACAGAATAACATCCTACGTGTATATTTGTAGAAAAAACTCGAAAACAAATTCATTCTCGTAGGAAAAATCTAAAAAAATAGTTACTTCCTGTCAAAAAACGTGCTTCCGATTGTTGGATTTTTTTTTTTTTTTACTAACGAACTCGTCCGAGCGACGTAGATAACCAACGTGTGTACCAAATTTGAACCAAATCGGACTTAAAATACGGCCGCTAGACTGCGAACACATATATACAAGACCTTGGGTCTTACCATAAGGGCCACTGCAATAGCTCATTTTTCCTACGGAAATTCGCTTAAAAGTACTTTCGGTTGTTGGATTGTTTGGCTAACGAACTCGTCCGAGCCACTTAGACAACCAACGTGTGAGCCAAATTGGGACCAAACGTGTAAATTGCAGCCGTTAGAGTTCGAACACATATGTTTAAAGTTTTCAGTGACACCCCAAAACGTGTTCTGGGGACCATGATTGGTGCTCCTTCACTACTTTTGACCTTAGGTCTTGCCATAAGGGTAACTTACAGCAATAGCTCATCTATCCTATGGAAATTCGCTAATAAAGGACCATGTTTTTTTCAGAAAATGTATGTACGGTAAATATTGGGAAATCCGTCAAGCAAAAATATTAATATCCAACAAAAAATTAAATTTAAAATATTTTCTGAGGTGTATAAATTGATTCGTTAGCTCGCTTACAAGCCACATGGGCTGTCTGTTACACATTATAGTTTTAACACATGTTTAATTTGTTTTTAAATGCCAAAAATTTATAAAAAAACTAGGGGAGACCCTTGATTGCTCCGCACGCTAACCCCCAACGGAACTTTCTAAAAACATGAATGTGTTATGTTTTATTTATGATAAAGGTGTAGTACTAATAATAACCTCAAAACTAAGATGGTAAATAATGTTAAATGTTCAAATAATATATTTTATAACAGCAGTAATAATAATGGTTAAAAGAACCAGCAAGGCTCAGGTCTACACTTTATAAAAACCTAACCTAAAAGTTATAAATACGAATAATTGCTTCAAAGGTTGAAATCAGGTGTTAATGGAAATATTGGACAAAACAGCTGTTTTATCTGTTATTTTATTCAATTGGTTGGTATGGTAATAAATGTAAATACATGTTGGTTCATCGTCCTAGGCCTAACCTAAGGTTTTTTCCGACTAAATTTACAAATATTGAAATAAAAAATGTTTTTATCAAAATGAATCACTTTAAAATCTTCC
>JAGFPH010003504.1:134364-148847 GCA_018207615.1 Philaenus spumarius
ATGTCAGACTCGGGCCAGAAACGGTCCCCTTGTGGATTTGAACCGGGTACTTTTATGGTATTTTACGTTTTGATCGATTTTGGGAAACCATGTAAAAAAACAAAATGTCCAGAAAAATATTTTCTATATTTTATTTTAGATGAAATCAAAAAATAAAATATATTTTTATTCTAGTACAAAAAATCTAAAAAATGGTACTTCCGGTAAAAAAAGTGCTTCTGGTTGTTGGGTATTTTTGGCTAACAAACTCATCCGAACTACTTAGAAAGCAACTTACAGTATAACTCTCTAACGAAGCATTTCCGGACCCATGAATATAACAACTTTTTTCATTATTTTTTAACTTCCCGCTAAGAAAATTTAAAATTTTCTAAAATCGGGAAGTTATTGGTTTCACCCCGTTTTTCGAAAATCGAGTATTCATCAGATCTCGACGTTTTGAGGTCCTAGGAATCTTCCCTGACCACTCCCGAGAGGGTGTCACCCTGTCTGTATGTATGTATGTGTGTGTGTGTGTATGTAAGTATGTGACCCGCTTATAACTTTTGAACGGCTTAACCGATTGGATCCTACCAAACGGCGTTCTAAAGAGTTCCATCAAACTCAGATTTCTTGAAAATTTCAACTAATTCGGACCGGTAGGTTCTGAGAAATTTCGAAAAAACTCAGAAATAAAAAATTTTCAAATCAGGTTTTTTTGGAATAACTTTTAAACGGCTTTACTGATCAATTCCAAAATCTAATCAGCTTTTAACCTTGAAAAGCGACGTCGATCGCTACCAGTCCGGTCAAAATCGGTTAATTCGTTCGTGAGATATCGTGAACGAAAGAAAATTAAAAAAGTGTTTTTTCTCAATTTCTCCGAAATGTTTCATCAGAAAAAATTTTGTTGTCGATTCTTTCAATGGACTTGTAAAACTGCATCAATTGCCGCAAATCGCATAAAAATCGGTTGATTCATTCGCGACATATCGTGAACGAAAGAAAATCAAAAAAAGTGTTTTTCCTCAATTTCTCCGAAACTTTTCATCTGAAAAATTTTTGTTGTTGATTCTTTCAATGGACTTAAAAAACTGCATCGATTGCCGCAAATCGCATAAAAATCGGTTGATTCATTCAAAAGTTATGGCAGTTCAAAATTTCCAAAAATAGTGTTTGTTGTAATTAAACTTAGCGGGAAGTTACATGGATGGCCTTTAGGGTCAACCGTTTTCCAATTTTTTGTTATGCAATATTATGCAAATAATTTATTAGTTTAGTTCATAATAACATTAAAATATTTTGTTTCTAGAGTAATTATGGGTATTGTTGACAACTATCAAGAAATACATTACATTTTTTCCCTTTTTTTTTCAATATCTCTGTTATCCTTTGAGCCACAGACAAAATAAAAACATTGTATTTGTCATTAAAAAGTCAACTTTTTGGTCTCTTGTAATTATTATGTAATTTAGCGGTTTTTGAGATATTTGACATTAAAAATTATAAACGGCCGCCATTTTGAAAATACTTGAAATAATGTTTTTATTTTTCGTACAGTGATAAAAGATTTTTCTTTTTTAATAAACGTATTAGTTGTGAGATTTTGTGATCAAGTTTTATTATAATACTAGGAGAAACCCTGCGTGCTCCTCACGCCAACCCCGTTGGGACCTTCTGTACACATAATCATGTTATGTTTTCTTTATAATAAAGGTGTAGGATTAATAATAACACCAAAGCTAAGATGGTAAATAGTGTTAAATGTTCAAATCAAATTGTTTCATATATTGTATAACAGCCGTTATGATAAAGGTTAAAAGAATCAGCAAGGTCCAGGTCTTTAATTAAAACCTAACCTAAAAGATAGAAATACCAATAATGTCTTCAAAGTTTGAAATCAGGTATTAATGGAAATATTAGAGCAAACAGCTGTTTTATCTGTTATTTTATTCAATTGGTTGCTATGGTAATTAATGTAAATACAGTTGTTGGTTCATCAATCTAGGCATAGCCTAAGAAATTTTTCCGATTAAATTTACAAATATAGACATGAAAAATGTTTTTATAAAAATGAATTCCTATGTTACTCAGGGATAGTGTAGCTTTTTATTAGTCAAGCCTATTTTTTTTTCAATCTATTTTTTTCAATCAGTTCAGTAGTTCCAAAGATTACCCCCGACATACAAACAAACAAATAAATTTTACCTCTTTATAGTATTTATGATATTAGTATAGATAAGTTCACCTAAAAGAGATGAACCTTCTCATATGTTTATGTTACCCTATTATAATACCTTTTCGCATTGGCACAGGCAAAACATTGCAAGAAGAAAACTAATTATTTTGAGTAAATCGTTATTTTTTGTGCTGATATATTAGCTTTAGCTAGTAAACGAGCGATTAATGGTCTTGGTAGTAGTTTAGATCGATTCAGCGTCCCAAAAAACATGGACAATGGGTTATTTGCGTCTAAAGGGAGAAAAGTATCACTTTCTCGTCCCGAAAGGAAATGTTACTACACGAGCACAACGAGGGCTCGCCCGACGGATAAGTTGTTGTTTCTACCCTATTAATGAACCAGAAAATATCTCTTAAAGTACTTGTTGGAGGAAAAGAGTATTTTCTCCTCCAAATGAAGCCCACCAGGGGTTTTTGCCGTTTTTCGGCCATTCCGACCGCTGTGCGCGCGTCGTCCGATATACGTTATTAGGAATTGTATGTTTTCGTTTTTCGCAAGGTGCCAGATTACATTGAAATGCAACAAGTAAAACACCGCCATTTTGAAACGGAATAATAAAAAGCTCCACTGTTTTTAAGCGAGATTAAGAAGACCCGTTACAAAATAAAACCACAATCAACCTTCCGTGTGTTGAATAGAAAGACACAAAGTGTTAAACTTTACGTAGGCGGTACGTGTCATCGTCTCCACTGTGACACGGATGGCGAAGTTTTCAAATATTAATAAAACAACTGCCGTTTCCAGAGCGTTACTGTCGTGGACAGCAGGATGGGTTCACGACACCTACCCACGCGTTGGACCTTCGTGTCATCTATAATGTATGCACACGTTCTTGTCAACAAGTTTTGTGTGCACAGAGTTGAACTTTGTGCTATTCACATTCACAAAAAAATGAACAGCTGACGCAACAATGTAACCTTGTTTTATACTATAGTATAGAGACAGTATAGTGATCGCAAAAAAATATCGGTGTTGAGATTTTTGTGGAAATGTCCGTTTTGGGACCCCTGTGTCCAAAAAAGTGGTTGGACCCAATACCATAGAAGCACCCTGTTCAAAACCATGTGGTGCATTCTACCGAGGGGTTGGCGTGCGAAGCACGCAACGCTTTGTGTGTTGAAGATACTCCCAATACGGGGGTTGGCGTGCGAAGCACGCAAAGCTTTTTGTATTGAAGATAATCCCAATATTCGGAATGGCGTGCGAAGCACGCAATGCTTTGTGTATTGAAGATAATCCCAATATGCGGAATGGCGTGCAAAGCATTTTGCAGCTATTCAGCACCGTCGTGAATAGACCTATTTCCCAAATTGTTGGTTGAAACCCTAAAACATACGCCTATAAACTTAAATTTGGAAATTTGCTCAACTCACGTCAGCGGTTCAGCTGCGTGGTCGTATTATTATATTATTGACATTACTTATTTAAAAAGAAGATCTTCTGTATGCATGTAGCACGCCATAGAATTTAAGATATAATAGGCTACACCGAAATATTGTCTGGCAATTGTTTTATTCGGGTAAAGCCGAGTACATCTTTCATTAATAAAGTATACTTAACACAGCATGGATACGTTACAATGTAAATCAGTGTTCCTGACACTAGTAATGCATGTTATTGTGCTTTCAATATTTCACTGGCTGTTGCTTGACATTGCTCTTCATTGCGTTTGCTGGTTGTGTTGGCATACATTATTTCCTCCTTTAAACATATGTTCTTTGTTTCCAGCATGTGACATGAACGTGCATAAGAGATGCGAAGAGAGTGTTCCGAACCTTTGCGGATGCGACCATACGGAGCGTAGAGGCAGGATCGAACTGAAGATAACAACCATCGGAAGTAAACTTAATATAGAAGGTGAGTTCACACATTTACTTTATGATCCCCAAAAAAATTATCCTATTGTAGGTTTTCTGTATCCTAGTCCATCTTATTTCAAGGCCGGAAAAAATCTATGTTTCGACCGAATACGGCACGGTATTTCTTAAAGTACTAACAAATACACTCAATAATGTGAATATAACCACTGCTTATTAGACCAGAAGCAACATAAATAATATACTCCGGCCGAAAACCGCGAGGAAGGCTGAAACTAAAACAGGAGTCTATAAAATAACTTGTAGAGATTGTGATTGTTTTTACGTAGGACAAACCGGTTAGACAGTTTGGGAAGCGTTTTAAGGAACATTTACAAAACAGGAACGTCAACAACTTAAAATCCAACTACCCACGGCATTAAGGGTCTGCTGTAGTGGCGGTCATCTTGGATTTTTATCCCATAAGAGCAATGTTAAATTTCAAACCATTTATTTAATTTACTTTTTATCATAAAATTGTTTGCAAAGTCTCATTTTAAGCACAGTCACAATACGCATCCGTCTTGCAATTTACATTTTTTTAAATGCTTTTGATTTGTTATATAATTGACATTTTGTAAGTACAAAGTTTGAATTTTTTTCCTAACACAATAAAAAATTAATAATGAAAAATAATTTGCAAGCCGGATCCAACATTTTATAAAGAATATTCAGTTTTTTTTCAACACTCAATTACAAAAGATAGACTTATAAAATGGTTTGAAATGAGGCAATGTCAAAGCGTTCAGCTGCAAGAAATTGCACTGTTTAGAAAGGGATACAGTGAGAAGCGGTTGCGTTTCCGGTTGCTTTCTCGTTTACTATAGCAGACCCTTAAGTAGACAATAAAAATGAGTATGTTCATTTTTACACTAATTTTGCACGCTTACAAACTTATAAAAAATGCAAATACATTGTCGCCGTGGAAGAATTTGAGTTACCAGGTGTCTTAAAAGTCCCCCCCCCCCTATTATTTTTTTTATTAATTGGAAATAGACAGATTTGCTTTGGAAATGGAAATTATCGTAAATTTCAACCCCTCCCCCAAAAATGGGGTGTTTTGGAGGGTAAGTCTAAAATTTTATATGAGAACCCCTATTGAGCGACACCTCATTTTAAAGGCCTTGATAAAAGAAGAAGATGGCTGAAAGCGCAAATCTGTATGTTGACTCTATCCAACACAACGGCCAATCAAAGTTACAATTTTCCCCCATTTAAATAACATTGAAATGTTAAAGATGATACATCTGTTATTTTTTACAAGGGTTTAATCCAGTAGATCACTCAATCTAAGTTATAAAACATAGTAATTAGTATAAAAACAGTAAAGCTAAGCCCTCTGGAATTCCCAGGTACTGGACTTTTTACTATTAGGAGTCGACAAACATGCACAGTTATGAATAACAAAGCAAAGGTTGTATCAACCCAAAGTCCAGTACCTGGGAATTCCAGAGGGCTTAGCTTTACTGTTTTTATACTAATTACTATGTTTTATAACTTGGATTGAGTGATCTACTGGATGAAACCCTTGTACAAAATAGCAGATGTATCATCTTTAACATTTCAATGTTATTTAAATGGGGGAAAATTGTAACTTTGATTGGCCATTGTGTTATATAGAGTCAACATACAGACCTGCGCTTTGCGCCAATCTTCTTCTTTCATCAAGACATTTAAAATGAGGTGTCACTCAATAGGGGTTGTCATTTAAAATTTTTGACTTACCACCAAAATACCCCATTTTTAGGGCAGGGGTTGAAATTTACGATACACCAAAAACTCCATTTTTGTTCATGTTAACAATCCCCAAAGCAAATCTGTCTATTTCCATTAATAAAAAAAACAATAGGGGGGTGGGACTTTTAAGACACCTGGTATATGTAAAGCATTTAAGTTGAACAAGCGCGTACTATTAAATGAAAAACTCAACTGTTAGTCAAATTCGCTGTATGGCACAGCGATGAAAATCCAAAATAGTGAAGTAAACAAGCGGGGTAAATGGACCCAAAGACTATCAGTTTAACTGTGCAGTTTTATCACGTTTTACGTCATGACTGAGGAAACTGCACAGTTCTGGCAAATTTTTACGCAGGCTTTTCGCAGTTAGCTCAGTTGATCGAACAGTTTCCACAGTCTTGTCAAGTCTTGTCTAGCCACCCATGTCAGCTCTTTACTGTATTATTTACTCTTCTGTTGTCAACGCCATGGCGGAAAACAAGTACCACTTCTGAATTTCAACGCGTATACTGTGATTATACTGCAAGGAAAAACTGAGAACAGAACTGAGGAGAAAACTGAAGTATCCCCACACTACACAGTTCACACAATTGTGCAGTTTTATTTGCACAGATAAATTGCTTGTCGACCTCAATTGAGTGAAGATCTGAGGATGGTACTTAATCCCAATTCTTGGTGGACAGTTACGAATTCAGTGTGTTCCTCGATAACGCGGTTATCTCTTGACCTACAGAAACGACAAAACAACCTTTTATTTGCTGTCAAAGAAATTAAATATTTCATCTCTTGTAAATTTTTTTGTAAAGTTTGCGGTTTTCAAGATAATAATTCGCGTTAAAATTTTGTAACAGTCGCCATTGTAAAGTTATTAAAATAAATTCTCGGTGTTTGGTACACTTGTAAAACGTAACGTACAAAACGCTTACACCAAGTTTGAACTCAACATCTTATCTATTTCTGGAATTGCAGTGAGTTTTGTAAAAAAAGTGCAAATTGCGACTAAACTAAGCCGTATTCGGAAAAAAAGTTACCGAAAATTTTTCATTTATTTCACTGTATACAATCCGAGCCTGTATATTCCGCTAAGGTTTTTTGTAGGTATCCATTTTAACTGGGCCACCATTGGGATCTAAAAAGTACAAGATTTACAGCAAATTTTAAACGGAGGACTTCACCTACTTTTTAGTGACCATTAAAAATACGAATTTGAAATGGTCAAAAATTATCTGCCGTTTTCCAATGTGGTGGACAGCTTTCCAACTTCTTATGGAACACTCTGTATTTTACGACGATTTCGGTTTTTACCAGTTATTTCAACACTTTTTTGTTCTTGGTGTTTTTTTTTTTATACGACTAAACGTTTAAAAGATAGAGAGTTACAAAATTTTTAAAACGCCCTAACTTGAGCGGATGATAGTTTGGTATGGAAACGGTTTGAACAAATGGAAACGCTATTAACACTAATAAAGCATTTTTTAGACAAACAAACAACTCTTTAAAATCAACAAACACGGTTTTTGTTAATTTAAAAAAAAAAAAACATCATAAAAAGGAACTAAGTGACAAAACTACGAATTTGTCACACATGAAATATGGGGTTGATAACAGATGTTCAGTATCAGCTGATTCGCAATCCAGAATTCAGTAAAATCAAAAATCATCATAAAACATAGGGCGTTACATAAAAATTCGAAAGTTGGCAGCCATTTTAAAATATAAAAACATTAAAAACTCTACTTTAAAATCCTTTGGCTCCCGACCAGTATCTGTTATATATGTGCATAAAATCCCAGCAAATTTTCAGTGTTTCGTAAAAACATATGTATTAAATTTAATTACTAATCAATTTTGATGATTTTTTTTAATTAAATGTTTTATAAGGCAGTACCTTTAAAAAATAAGTGTAAATTCATGTTAGATATGAAATTTCGTAAATTGTTACTTGGAAAAAATCAATTTTAAATTTTGTTTATTTTATTCTTGAAAATGACACAACAACAAAATATCTAGAACAATTTTTTCCACATAACATAATTTTACTTTTAAAAATGAACGAAAACCTCAAATTTCATTACATTATATTGAAAAATGACAGAGTTATTAAGTTTTTTTTTTTTAATTAGGCTACTACGTAACCAGTTTTGCGGTTAGTTATACGTATATAGTCATAAGAATATACACGTCACTAACAAGTGACTGTACTCGCTTTACAATTCACAATAAAAATAACTAAAAATGCCAAAACAATCACGTGCTACAACATAATATATGGGCCATACAGTGGCGGTGATAAGAACCCGCGGGCCCCCCGCAATTTTGTTCATAGGCCCCCTCCCCTAATAATTATTACCGAATATATGTTAAATATTAATTAAAGTAAATTCAATAAGTAAAATAATTTATATTTCATACAAAGAAATAAAAATGTATTGTTAATAATACGATTTAAACTGGTCTAAAACACTCTTATTGGTTTTAACTAATTTTCGTCATAAAAACGTAGAGTAATAAGATTTGTATTCCTCTTAAATGTAGCAGTAATAGTATTATGAGATTAGATTATTAGAAAAATCCAAGTGATTGTGTTTTAACGACTGTAAATATGTCACTTATTATCAATTTATATAAGATTATGAACTTACCAAAAATCCATTCTGCACTGGTCAATTTCTAGTATATACTTTTCGGATTATCTCGTGTCCTTTGTTTATCCAATGCCAATGCTTTAAACTGAGTATTTTGTAGTTTTGTTCATTGTATGGTAATCGTTTATAAGTTATTTAGGTAATTAAACAACTATTTACACAATCACTAGATCACTTAATATTAAAAACAATTATGGTTAAATAGTTTAAATACTGTCAGTAGAAACAGTTTATCATAGTTTTACAGCCACATACACACTGAGTTATTGAAGTTTTCCTAATCTGCGTTTTTTCAAAAGAAGAAACTCTTCCACAATTTTATCTACATTAATTTCTTGCGTTTCCTGTTGTTCAATACTGAGGATCGCCAAATCATTAAGTCTTGATTGACTCACAGTACTTCTCAAATAATTCTTAATAAGCTTTAATTTTGAAAAGCTTCCTTCTGCTCTCTAAAAAATAATGGTTATTGCAGTTTTGGGTGCACAATCATGTCTGCAGACATTTAGCTTATTTTAGTAATTTTTTGACAATACTTACTTAAATACCCGGTCAAGGCTCGCGGGCCCCCCTGCACCGTGGGCCCTGCGGGCCTACTATCGCAGCCACTGGGGCCATACACAAAGACAACACACAAATAAAGTTATTTAAAATCTGACAGACGACAAAAGCACAGCCAACGTACATTACAAAATTATCTTCGTTGTAGTGCACATAGAGGTAATTTTTAACGTAAGTAAAGATCATAGAGATAAATAGTTCTTTCCGATTCCATTGATATATAATAAACATAAATTCACTAATGATTTGTATTTTATATGACTTTTTTCTGAACGTCCGAAAATTCCGACGTCGGGATTCAACGCACATACACGCAACGTTCGAATTTTCGGACGTCGTGATTCAGCGGACATACTAACGTCCGAAAAATCGGACGTCAGGAGCCAAAGGGTTAAAATGAGAACTTGTAGCCTAATAGACAAAGGGCTTTCGTATACAACAATTTGAACAATAAGAATCGTCAACAGAATGTTATCCATTTTTCATGTGTGACAAATTCGTAGTTTTGTCCCTTAATTAATCTGTATTGTGTTTTTTGGGTTTTTTTTAACTAACAAAACCCGTATTTGTTGATTTTAAAAAGTTATTTGTTTGTCTAAAAAATTTTTTATCAGTATTAAGGGCGTTTCCTTTCGTTCAAAACAGTTCTACAAAAAAATATCTTGCGCTCAGTTAGAATGTTTTTTTTTCAACTTTATAACCCTGTAACTTTTAAACTGTTAGTCGTATAAAAAAAACACCGAGAAAAAAGTCTTAAAATAACTTGTAAAACCCCAGAAATCATCATCAAATACAGAGTGTCCCATAAGAAATTCTAAAGTTATCCGCCACATTGGAAAATGTCGGCAAATTTTTGAAATTTCAAATTCATATTTTTAATGTTTAATGGTCACTCAAAAGTAGGTGAAGTCCCCCATTTAAAATTTGCTGTAAATTTTGTATTTTTTTAGATCCCAATGGTGGCTCAGTTAAAATGGACACCTGTATATATATACGTTATTTTCACTTGCAAGTTCTTCCGACAGACTGCACCACACGGCATTGTATTGCAGAGGTTTCAATTTCAACAACGACACTTGACGGTTTCATTTTTACGACTTTAACCTTTATTAAGTTCAGCCTAACGCAATTATTTCCAATCTCGAGGGAGATTTTAATCCGGACCACCTCCGTCCTGGTCTTAATTAATCTCCAGTGTTTACGCCTAGCGGGCTCTCTGATTGGAGGATAAACAAACAAGTATAAATTGCAATCAGTGTTGCCAACGAAAGACGATGTTCGGGAATTTAATTTTCTCTTTTTGTTCGACTAAAACAAACAGAACTGCGATCGTTGGCGTTACGTTGAGTTCGGCCTGTGCCTCTCGTTAAAGCTTGAACCATCGAATACAAACAGATATCAAATTATTTTCCGTCCGTTAGTGTGGTAAAATCTATCCTAATACCCGGTGTGTTCCAAAAGTCACTTTATTGTCATTAATTAATTCTATTATTGCATAAAAATATAGATTATCAGAACTATATATATATACAGAGTGATTCTATAACGCGTGGATATAATTCAAGAGGTAATCATATGGATCGAAATAAAGAAACAAACAACTTCCTATAAACATATGTCTTACTAGGGGTACCCCAGCGTGCTCCGCACGCCAACCCCATTGGTGCCTTCTATACACATAATCCTGTTATGTTTTCTTTATAACTAGGGGCTCTGCCCCTGGACGCTTCGCTTCGCTCGCAGTTGGAAGATTCGCTAAAGAATCTCGTTAATTTTTGGCTCGTTTGTACATAGGTTTGTAAAATTATCAAACCAGGCTTAAATATACTAACAGTAATTACAAGATTAATCATAACCTCGAATACATGCTTTAGAAACGTGAGAGGCTTTCATTACGATTTCAGTCCTAGTTCTAGTATCTTCTGTCAACTTAAGTTTTGAAACCAGGCCTAAATATAGTAAAAATTATTGCACGATTAACATAACCTAAATACTATATTTCAGAAATGAGCCAGGCCTATATTACAAAATTGACTATTATAATTTATCCATCTTTGCCAAGTTTACCTTTTTTTTGACAAAATAAATTGTTAAATCAGGCCCAATTTATTCTAATTCCAACGTGCTAAAACAGTATAAATTAGTTTGTTTTTTTAACAGTAATTAAAAACTATCCAACGAACAGCTAATTTTGGATAATACTCAATCTCAGTTCTATTTCACTCTATTTCCAACGTGCTAAAACAGTATAAATTGGCTTGTTTATTAAACAGCTGTTTTGATCGCTTTATTTGCTATTTCATTGTTATTTTACCAACCCATAAGACCCTATGTTAAATATTTTCAACTTTTAAATTAGATTTTCTCAAGAAATTGCGTTTTTACACGAAATACAACTATATGGGTGTACTTGAAAATCAAAACTACACCTAAATACAAAATGTCTTTGAATTCGTTAGAGCCGTTTTCGAGATCCGCGACAGATACAAAGATAGATACAAGAATTGCTCATTTAAAGTAATAGGATAAAGGTATAGGATTAATAATAACCCCAATGCTAAGATGGTAAATAATGTTGAACGTTCAAAACAAATTATTTCGTATATTTCATAACAGCAGTTATTATAAAGGTTAAAAGAACCAGCAAGGCTCAGGCCCATACTTTAATAAAAAGCTAACCTAAAAGTTAGAAATACAAATAATTGCGTCAAAGTTTGAAATCAGCTGTTAATGGAAATATTGGCTCAAACAGCTGTTTTATCTGTTATTTTATCCCATTGGTTGCTATGGTAATAAATGTAAATACATGTGTTGGTTCATCAGTCTAGGCCAACCCAAGATTTTTTCCGACTAAATTTACAAATATTGAAATAATAAATGTTTTTATCAAAATGAATTATAGCCCATGGATAGAGTAGCTTTTTATTAGTAAAACTATTTTTTTCAATCGGTTCAGAAATTCCAGAGATTACCCCCTTTATACAAACAAAAGGGCTACAAAAAAGGTTTATTGACTTGTTTTATTAAAATTTACGGTTTTTGAGTAATCTAGGTTTGAAATTTACAAACAGCCGCCATTTTGAAACTCATGATTGGATTAAATCGCTTATTTTTCTTGAGATATATCATCGTCAGGTTAAACTTCGTAGTAAATTTGAACTCAATCAGTCAAACCGTTCTCTACATATTAATTATTTTGTACATAAAACAAAATGGCGGATATCTAGAAAACTAAGCGTTTTCGGGTCTGTATTTGTATGAACTTTTTTTCTTATTTGAACAAATAAAACCATTCCCCTAAGTTTGGCACTTTACTTATGAAACTGCCCTATATTTGCAAGCGGAAGAATAAAGCGCTACTTCAACAAAAAGCTAGTAGTGTGGAACTCTGCCACTTGGAGGGCTGTAGTCAACTAAGAAATATTATTTCACTCCTGCCGAGCCTTAAACTAGACTATGTGGGGGCTGGGGGGGGGGGGGGGGGTAGTGAGTAGAGCAGACATTTTGTCACTAACATTCAGTGTTGCCATAGTAAAAATAGTGCGAAAAATTTTCTATTTGGTATATTTACACAATTAGAAAACCAAGACCGACAACCCTCATATTGTTGTATGACAAACATTCCGTTACGTGTTCCTCAAAGCATCCAGTTTTCCTTTATTGCCGACGCTGTTTGTCATTTGAACAGCTGTAACTTTATAAAAACAACACTCCCCGTCGGGCCGGGACAAAACCCATGCATTCAAATGTGTTTATCCGGCCCAATTCTGTTTAGGATGCACGGTATCCTGAAATACGATCTCTTGGAAGACATTCATAAATATTCCGCTAGCTAAAGGAACAGACGTGTAAGAGATAAGAGCAGTAAAGTGAGATGTTGTGAACACATTCAAAGTAAAGCGACTGTTGTTTGTAGAAAGCTGTTGTACTCGGCATCGACCGTGTTACAAATAAGCTCCTTCAAATCACCAATTTGGTCAAAACGAATCAACTTATAAAGGGTGTTTCAAAACTCTCTACCGCTGATTTCAGGTATTGTTTCAGGTCCTAAGGAAATTCATAATATTACTATTAAAATGTTCGACGTTTGCTGGTTTTGCACACTACAGCCATTTCGTTTTTTACTTGTGCATTCTCGTCTCAAAAAAGTCTTGTCTTGTATAAGTTGAAGTTTTTTCGAAAATTTTTGTAAAATAATAACCAACTACAAAAAATATATTCTTATTCAAACCGCCCAATCCAAAGTGGCTGACGTTTGATGTTGAATAACTCGAAAACTGTTAAATCGTTACAAGAGACAAAAAGTTTTTTCATAATAAACAAAATGTATTTTTCTGCTCTTTTTTTAACCGTAGAACCGGCAGACTACACAACTCCGTGCCGCGACAACACATTTGTAACGCGTGATTGTATGGAATATTTCACCCATTAAAATCTTCCAATTTCAAAAAGACAAATACCATCGGAAAGGAAATGATTTAAACTTTAATTTTTGTAATTAATTTTTTTTCTAAAACGTATATTTACATATTATGTAATCATCGTTTTAAAATATTAGTTTTCTGAAACGTTAACCTGTTCGAAAAATCACATGGAAAGACTCAACTTTGTCATTTCTTTGAAGCTCTCTACCGCTCGACCGGGCTATTTTGACAATAATATAGAGATACCTTTGGATTAGTCAAGATTTTAACTTTCTAAAACTGCCTTACAATCAAAAGTCACTCGCATAGTTCCAAAGATATGGAATTGTCTGTAAATCATTGCAATTAGACAGATTTCAACCAATAAAACAGCACATTTGTATTCGAAATATCTCTTACAATTCGAATTATTTGAATAGACTTGTTTATATCTATTTATAGACCTATTACGAAGTGAGTACTCTCGCTATTTATTTTGAAGGGGCTACTCGCTTGGCTCTAACTTTAGTGAGAGGGTTGGAACATATTTCACACATAGAAGTAGGCCTACACATATCTATTTTATTTGAAAGCTCTACTTCCATTTAATATTTACACTATGTAATAATATAATTACAGTAAACCTCCGTCTAACACTTATGCATAACGGGCAAAACTGAGTACACATTCTACTCCCCAAATATGAATTCTTTTAAATATATATTTAACTCTCCCAATAGATCAACCCACAGAAACTGATTCCAGAATTTACATAAAACAATTATCCCTTTTATCCAAAAACTGTGTCCTCACCTTTACTCTGTCCTGATGTCTCTCCTTGACGCCCACGCCGGCGTCTATCCCCTGAAGCCCCGGTCTCCCAAGACCTCTCGCCTCACCCAAGAACCTTTCCCAAAAGACCTCCTATCCAAGCAACGTCGGCAGCGTGAGCAACGTTGTCAGCGTCGGCAGCGTTGGCAGAGTCGACAACGTCGGCAACTTCGGAAGCGTTGGCAGCGTCGGGAACTTCGGCAACGTCGGCAGCGTCAGCAACGTCGGC
>JAGFPH010003505.1:0-23814 GCA_018207615.1 Philaenus spumarius
ACTAATAATAAAATTGAACATACAACATCGTTAATAAATTATAACTTCAAACAGAAAATGTTCAACTAGACATACATTCTCCAATTTGTTAGGTGCTATTTTACTCGAGCAAGAAGTTGTACATTTTTATTCAATATCTTAACTTTATTTTTGAGTCTATTTAAGCAAGCTCAAAATTGACAAAAGTTTGCTTTGTGTACGTTCGGTGTTATATATTCAAGTATCTTACTCTTGCAAGTATTTATGTTAGTATTCAGTCCCTGTGTTCGGTGTATACCTACGACAAACATGGATCTGTGTTGTATTTATGTGACTGTTTATAAAAGGCTAGAAGTAGAATGTATATAGTAGTGTATATTTAGCAGACCCCCAGATGCGCACATTATGAGTATTCACGTGTCCACTTAAGTGAAATGTCGATTGGTGTGTAAACTGTAGTCCGTACGCTTTAAAGCTTTTAACAACTGCAAACGATGGACTTAGTTTAGTTGTTCCCGCCTCCTGGAATTGCTAATTCACGACTAGCGTTCCGAACAGATTTCTTAGGATTATTTGTGAAAGACTTTCTTCAGTCACTCTCGGTAGACACTGTCATTTGCAAAGGCAGGCGGTGTCTTCATACTGATGATACAATCTACGAATGTTATTATCACTCGGTGGATTACATTTGAACTTAATGCGGAACGCACGTTGTACTGTAATTCAGTCCTTGCAAACTGAAAAATACAAAAAGCTTTCTGTTCACGAGTCGCTTTCTTTGCTACTAGCGCTTTCTAACGGAAGACAGAGGAAACGGTGCACGCACACATGTGTACCAACAAAACTGTATGAATTGCTCCTTCATTTCATATATTATTTATAATTGTAAGTTAAATGTAATAAGTACTACAAGCCTTAAAACCCCGACATTCATTTTCGAACGCACGGTATATTTAAAAATGTATATCACTAACTAAAGTGACTTGTATTTAGTGTTCAGTAGTGTTGGTAAGAGTTGAAACACAATTGTTCTTTAACACTTCTGTTTTTGTAAATCTCGATTTTGCAGATATATTTCTTGTTCGCACAGTCGAGTATTCCTGTTTAGGCTATACTTTGGTTTATTAAAAATAGAGCCGACCTATAGCACCTGTCCGAGTGCGACAAAAGCGGACATTCATAGTTTATACATTTCATTAATCCATATATTCGCACATCTCTGCAGTGTCGATGCAACAATAATAACCTGATGCTCTTATTTCAGTCCTAGGTTTCTTTATATGTGGCCCAATGCCCGTATTTCCGTAATGGGCGGAGAACAAGCTGCAGGAGTTTTGGCTCAAATCACTCGAGATCAAAAGAAAAGAAACAACCAAGAGGTAGGTTGTTAAAAAATAAGTTGCTTTACTATCCGGTTTTTTATACTAATGACTTTGCAAGCTGTGGAACTTGGAAGCAAGGCGAGTGACAGAAATAGGTGTGTGTGTGTGTGTGTGTGTATTAGTGATGTGATGATCGAGTAAGAGATAATTGATTTTGGATTGAAATATCGATATTTATTCGATCATATATTTCAAAATCACCTAATTATTTTTCATTACATAACAGATTATGAATTGAATAATCAGACTAGCAATCTTACTGCTTGTACAGCACAGTAAAGTACGCAGTAGAGTGCAGTACAAAGTTATATGAGGATCCTCTCTAATAATATATTAACTGGTTTCATCATATTTCATTCATTATCGTATACAAGCATCCAGAGTGTTTCCAATTCCAATGGATCGATGTCTCTCATAAGTTGTCTTCGCCAGGGCCCAGTACTTCCGACTTTCAGGAAGTGTGTCTCTTGAAAATGTTTGGATAGCAACAGCAGAGCAATAAGCTCGATGGTCCATTCCTCCTTCTGACAAGCGATGCATAATCCTGTCATTCAGGTTAAATCTCTTCAAATAAGACCGAGTTACCAGGTGTCCTGTTCTTGCTCAGGACAGAAAGGTAGCCAGTGATCGAGAGATTCCATAGTAGAGCGATTTATCTGTTGGTGCAGGTTGTGACAACAGGTGGCGCAACCACAACCGGTGGCGACCACTAGTTGTTGTTTCACAGTCTGTCGAACCTTCTTCCACATACAATACATGTAGTTCCCTAAGTGCAGCGATGTTTGACAGGTTGAACAGGCTGCAATTCACAAGCCATATTCACCAGTTTGTCCGCCTGTTTGTTTCCATGTATGCCGCAGTGACTAGGTATTAAGAAAGCTGAGATTTTTATCAGTAACTTTTCTAAGGATTTTGTGGATTTCCATTGTATGATGGGGATAGCCGTGTGTATTGTAGTCTTTAACGAGTCGAAATGCAGCTCTTGAGTCAGTTATGATGCATTATGTTATTTGGAAAGACCTATATACAGTGCATTAGAGCAGCATTGATAGCCACGAGTTCTGCGTCTAGAGATAAGGCTACATGTAAACTGATACTTGGTTTTCGAATTTTGGTCGTAATAAGCAGTGCCCGCTTTTCCAAGATTTTCCTTCACAGATCCTTGTTTTTCTCGGAAATGCAGTACAATCCCGATAATTCGATAACGTTAATTCGTAAATCCCGTTTATTCAGAACAAACTGCCGGTCCCTTGGTAAAATCGTGGTAATTCGTTAAAAAAAAAACAATGCATTTTGGTCCCCTCTTTTTCTCGTAATTATTTTTCTTCTGAAGGCTCACTAAACGGGTCTTAATAGAGTCACTTATCTATTAAGAAGACTAAAACTTTGTACTACTGGCAGTTTGGTTGTAAAGGCCTATTTTGCTCTTCCATTCCCATCTCATTTATGGTGTAACGCTCTGTGGAAATTCCTCAGGTGCAAAAAGTGTTTTCCTCTAGCAAAAAAAAAACTATTAGAATCATTAAAGGGGTATCAGAACATGAGTCTTGTAGGGCCCTCTTCATGGAGCTCAAAATTCTTCCTCTGGCTTGTATTTTCATTCTGCAAGCCCTATTATATATAAAAGTAAATTTACATGAATACAAGTTGGGTGGTGATAAGCACGATTACCCAACAAGGAACAGAAATTTGATTGAATGTGATTTTGTTCGGCTAAAAACAACTCAGTCTAGTTTTAAATACTTAGTAGTAAGGCTGTTTAATAAACTGCCTGCCAACTCTGAGGCAATTCCCACTGGGTATTTTAAGTTGGTGTTGAATAAATGGCTAAGGAAAAAGAGTTTTACACTATTAAAGAGTTTTTGGCTGTAATATCAATGACCTTATATTTTAGTTTTGTGTATGAACTGTATCTTGTATTCTTAGTGGTCTGTGTAACTTATTATTAGTCTTATGTATATACCCTGTGTCTGTAATGTTGTAATTTATGTTATGCCTTTCTGACCATGTCTATTGCAACAGTACTTTTTTAACCACAATAAATGTTTCTATTCTAAAACGTCTATTCGTAATTTCCAGTTAAATAATCCCTTTTATTCGTATAGACAACATTTATGAATTCAGTTTGTTTAAATTTTTTAATTCTTCTGTGAGATAAACACGAAAAATGTTAGACGTCCTTTGATGTCGGACCGCCTATTTTCTCCCTCCTAAGAATCCAACCGTGAAATAAACAACCTATGTATTTCCTTTCACACGTTTATTGCTATGTTAGGGGTAGGTTAGGCTATGGACGGACGCTATGTTAGGTGTGTGAAGGCCTAAGACCATGACACACACGTTTGGAGGGATGCAAGAAACAAACAAAAATTACTGAGTTTTTTGAATGAGTAATTCATATGCTAATAACTATTAAGTACAGTATACTGTATATTGATGTACCATAATCCTTAAGGTATAATTTTAACTTAAATAAAGAACATAAGTGTAACCTACAAAGAGATTTTTGAATTCGTTTGACCTTCAGAACCTTCAAAACTGTAGTGTTAGATGTTCATGACTTAACCGAAAAAATCGTTATCCGAAACGGTTTCCCCCCCTTTAGTTCGGTTAACTGGGGTTTTACTGTAATATGTATTCCATGTTTGAATGTATGTACATATTAATTTTATATATAAATCTCGTTAACTCCAAATTTACTGCTCCCCCCCTCCCCCGATTACTCAAAATCCTGCTTATTTTAAAATTCGCATAATGCGTAATTAATCCCAGGTCCCTTGGCACTAAGAATTAATGGGATTGTAGGCCTTCAGAGATTGTAGGGATTCGATAAAGCAGGGTGTTCATTGTGATGTCTTTATTTTTATTAACTGTAAGTATATCCAGTACAATGTTCGTCTTTCAACATAACCATTGCAGAGTACGTCACGATAGGTATTTTTTCTGACCATCTTGTACTTATCTGAACATCTAGTTTTGAAGTAATATAATGGAAGGTTGCTAAATCACTGTGGTTTTCTCAAGATTTTGATAAAATGTCAGAAAGTCCTCTCAAAATGTCATCGATCACGCAGAACGAATTAAGACATAATAGTTTGTAACAGAAACATCGGACAACCTCTGCATGTATTCATGTAAACAACTATTTCGCACCTATTATTATTTCATTTTCAAAGTTTTTTTGTTTGTTTATAGTTGAAAAACCTTAACGGTTGTCATCATCTTATCAAACTGGAGCCCAGTGGTAAATTACATTTGTTTGAACTATACTTTTGAACCGATGGCTCATTACTGCTTACCAGTACTGTATTAAGAATCTTAATAGTTTCTTTAGTAACACGGATGCTATTAACTTAAAAATCAACTAAACTGTACTAAAAACTAGTTAAGAATACAAACAATAAATTAAAATAAATTTAGTTTCTAAATTAACTAAACTAAATTGATTAAATTTAAGTAAACTCAAAGAATAAAATAAAGGTTGTCAACCTGTGTCATACTGTTACATTTTTGAGACTTATGGCTTTCAGATTTTAAAATTTAAACTAAAAATGACTGGTAACATTGGACAACAACCAAATTTACTATATAAACTGATAGAAACTAAAGACAGACGATAGAAAAATGGAAGTTTCAAGAAACAATGAAATAAAAAACTTATTCAGTATTTTATAATTTCTTATATTCTGAGAATCGGTCTAAAAAAAACATAACATTTTTTATTTTTAAACTAAATAGATTAGTAAGAAAATCCATTGTAAAAACCACTAAAAATCTGAGTTTTAGAAATGTTCACAATGTTTACTAGTGCTAACATTATTATAATATATTATTGCAGTGGACTATGGAGCAGGAGAAAGCATTAAAGGATCCAATAATGAAACAGTTTGAGAGAGAAGGAAGTCCTTATTTTTCAAGCGCAAGGTGAGTGAAATAAGTATCAAATATATGCGTAAGTTATAAAGTATTATAGTCTGGACTGTGAATCCTATTGCATTAGACCATAGGCGTAACCAGGACGACTGTATGGGGGGGAGGGGTTTCAACACACGGGGGGGGAGGGGGTTGTAAACTTTTTTTTAAATTAAGATGCAAAATAACACGTTTTAGGCTTCCCAAAAGTATTTTAAAATGATATAGGTATGTATAATTTTCCACTTTTAATTGTGATTCATGCCTATTTTAAAATAGCATTCATCACTCATCCCTCACCAAATCTTTCCGTGTCTAACCCTATCTACCCCATAGGCTTGGAACACACACGGCGTTTTTTTGTCGTCTGCGGATTAGTTACCGTCGCCGCTCATAAAATTTAAAGTGCGCACACAGGGCGGTAAAATTTCCGACGCCGTCTAATTGGGATTCATTAAACTGAAGTGTAGAGTTCATCAATCACGAAGTTTGTTGTGTAATATATTAATTCTTTTAATGTTTTATTGATATGAACAGAGAGCAAATCTCTGCTTATGAGCGAGGTTTATTGTTATTCCGTAACCGATTGGAAAGGAAGCAAAAAAAATATGCTTTACAAGAGAATACTTTCGTTGTAAGGTGAGAAATATGAATTTTTATAATTGTGTATAAACTCTAAATTTTTCAAACTCACGCAATTAAAGTAGGTAAATATAAAGTGATAGGGTTAAAATAATAATGTGTAATGCTCAGAATAAAATAATATTGATAAACATCGTGAGAAAACCCGTTGACCAAAGGTGACAGTGTTGTAAGACAAAAAAGAATCTAGACAATTTTCTTCGCGGTTAGTGTCGTTATCCAATAGAAACAGCAAATTACAAAGTTTCGGTATCCTACGGGACAAACTAAAGGACTTTAAAGCGGGAACGGGTCAAGAAAACCTCAATGGGAAGTGCAGCCGGTTCCGCGGTCGAATTTCTGCAGAAAGAGCGGTTACAGGGAATTTAAATAGTACAAAGGCCAAATTCAGCGACGAGTCACGGAGAGAGCTTAGGCTAAGGTCAACAGATTACGAGGCCTACTCTACCAACTATCTTTACAAAAACCAAAATATGACTAATTAATTAAAGACAATTAAGTGATTAAAGGAAATAAAAAAAGAAATTAGTACAAATAAAGTAATACAGAAATGCTTTCGAAACGTGGATAAAATGAAGCATTCGTGAGGGAATTTTAGGACATCGTGTGGGACACGTGGAAGGGAAATTACCCTACATCCGGTCCACATGTGTGTTTGGTGGTGGTCGAGAAGAGATGGAAGAGACTCGTTCAAAGATGTCGCTCGTATGTTTGCAGCTTAATAAGTTCTTATTATATTTTCTTACGAGTAACGATTGCTACAAATAATTACATTAACGAACAGATTGACTTTGAAGGGTTTATTGTACAAATCAAAATTGTCATAAATCATTTCGATTTCATATCCATGTTATGAAGTAACCAGTGTCGAGATATACCTCGAGAATGTAACAATAGAGACTACTCAATTATAACTCAGCAGACACCATCAACATTAAAAGCAGCACACCTACAAGGCGCAGTTTCAGCCAACTCCAGAGAGCGGTTCCAGGATAATTGCGACGGGAAGACATCCAACTCATCAGTGGACATCAGGGAAATACTTTGCGCCTGAACGATGAACAATGGACTTTAAGGTTGGAAACTTAAATTAATAATTTCACTTGCTAATACAAAGTTGCCTGAGATAGAATCCCGATATAGTTTATCGATACTTTTTTAAGCTGGGTAGAGGAATTTAGTATTTTTGAATGATTTAAAATAACATAATATCAGAAAATGAAAATGAATTATGGTGTTAAAAACGTAAATATATATGATAAAATAAAATCAAAATTGAATTTTAAATAATTGAGAAAAATCTTGGTTCAAATAAACGTTCAAATATAAAAAATAAATATATAAAGTTCAATCTGCATAATAGGAAAAGATATCTAAATAGTAAAAGAATTGTAATTTTATTTAAGTCGGGAAAAGACAACCCACATTGATTTTGAAATTTTTAGTTATTTGGTAAATAAAATTGTTTTGTATATAGTAGAAAAATTTATCTTAAATACTTACCTTTGTTTTTTAAATCATATCCAATATTTAGGCATTCACTATCACTTATAAATTGTATTTAAGGTGTAATAAATACCACAGTACAAATAATAAGGGTTTTAAGGTCAGTTCCAGAAACCTACGTCTCAGGGATCAATTAACATTAAAATACAGTGTAAACCCTGAACTGAGCGGGGAATGTTCTAAAAAATTAAGAAATTTATTGGAAGTTATAATAAAAAAAGGGGGTTCCAAGGTGTCCGGGTTGCTGGACATTCTGAAGGAAGTTGTACTATCTAGGCCAAATAATATAAAAAAGCTAAATACTTCCAGTAGGTGGTACAAACTTTTTATTTTGCAAATATATGAACTAACAATACCTGGGGAAACAGGACTTGTTTATAAATTGTAAATGTTCCCAAGGTTAAGAAGTTACGATGGGAAGTTCATTGCAACTTAGTTGGGTTCATCCAATCAATAAATAAAAGAAGAGAAGATTTTGGAGCATTCTACACTTTGTTTCCTGATTTAAGAATGTCGGTTAATATGCTGAAGTATAGTATCCTAAAAAATACTAAAATAAGAATATTTGGCATTTGGTCACGTTTGCCACTGTTTCGGCGGAGACGGTGGAAAATCCGTCGATTGTAGTGGCAGCGATCGGCTGCACAGCCACCGTCAGCGGTAAATAAACCGATCGTTTATTTTTCCGACCAATGTGTGTGCTCTAATATTCTCCTTCGTGCCACTGTTGATATGATGGCGACAAACGAAAACTCCGTGTGTGTGTTCCAGGCCATGCACTATACTGCTTCGTATATTAAATAAAGTTCCAATGCCCAATTTGACCAAAGATAATGTCAGCAATATATTGATAATTTACTGTAGTTTGACATTTGCATAGGTTTTGAAAAAAATACTCTTAAGAGCGTATTTTAATGTAAACAAAGTGCAAAATATTTTTTATAATGGGGGGGGTTATAACCCCCAAACCCCTCCTCCTGGTTACGCCTATGCATTAGACCCGTGGTTATCCGATGCAGGAAGACAAGACACCAGCAGACATTGATGTTACATGAGAGCTGTTAGGAATAGTTAGGCTATTAGGAATAATAGTTAAAGTAGAAATTTAGTATAATATTTCTAAGTCCCAAGACAGTCCACAGAAAGTAGTGGCAATCAAAAGATGAGGCAATCGCTGACACCTGCTAACACCTAAATACATAAGCTGGCAAAGGCGTATAAGCTCGCTCCTGACCGAGAAAGGAGGTCAGTTACGTTCGAAGTGGGTGGTGCCGGAGGCGCTGCGTGTCGGACTACCAATGATCTAGGGGACACGTATGGATTGTTGAAAAGACAGTTTTATCGGCCTACACGGGAATTGACGTATTGGTGAAAGAGGCAAGCAAATTGGTTGCGTAAATCTATTTATGAATCAATACAGCATAAGAGTAGAAACATTTGTTCTTTATATATATATATATATATATATTATATAGATATATTTATCTTAATAATATTCAGTTTGCTCTGTCTTGGGGTTTAATAAATGGACTTTGATTTAATGTGTTAATATAATATATGTAGGTAAAATTGTGAATGGAAGTTTAAAGATTAAATAATTAAATAATTAGAATACCACTGAACCACGATTGAATGTTTATCTTAATTTATCTTGATTTGTAATCCCTAACAAATGGTGCATCGGCCGAATTCTAGGTATTTACCTAAATTATAATTGTACTGCAGTATGGAGTTTCTTTTTTTTTAAGTTTTGGAGTTTTTAGAGTGAAGGTTGCTTTGTTAGGGTCTTGGTTATAAGTTTATTTGAATTATAATCAAGGGTTGTTTCGAACATATTGATTTTGTGTTTTATGTTTTCGTGACTATTCTTTGTAGTAGTCTATATTGGTTTCAGAATATTTATTTTTTTTTTAAATTAGGTACATTTTGTGTTTTTATTTGAGATTGTATTTAGGATATATGATCTTTTGTTTCGGTAGTTTTGCAGATAGGTGGCATTTTAGTACAGTAATCCCTCGACATTCGCGTGCTTGGTATTTACGGTCCTTAAAAACAGAAAATATACTGTATTAAATAGCAATAAAGTACATGCAAAATTTGTAAATTATTACAGTGTATGTACTGTCATTATTATTGTACGAATTTAATAACATTGTATAAATACCACGTCGGCGAAACACTCACAAATACAACAAAACATACAAGATGGGATGTCCCTACAACACACCTCTGCGTGAATACAAGTGGACTTGTGCAAATGAAGATCAATGGCGTACTGTACTGGACAGTCATTTAGTTGGAGACATCAATTTAGCGTACAGCGAGTCAAATTAATTTAAAAGAATTAATTAAAATTACAGTAAATTATTTTGAAAGACATTCATTTTTTACTACGTTTTAGATTATCACTCGTGACAAATATTTTCGCTGCTGACGGCGAAAGCTAGCTTGATGCCTTGGCGTGACTAGGTTCTAAAAATAGACAAACCCAGACAACGACAGAGCAAGTAGGGGTGGGTAGAGACATAGACATAGACATTCTTTATTTGCACAATACATTTTTTTATGTTTATGTACATACAAAACAGGTGCATCGTCACTTATACAAACATAGAACCAAATACATGAAACAAGTACAGTCAAAAATAGTAGAACACAATACAAGTTAGACATAGTAAAAATGAACAATTTCCATCAAGAAGAGGAAAATCAGTTCCAAACAAACTGGTCATACAAATAAGGGACTGTCAAAATATTCCTTTAATGAATAGAAAGCTCTGTTAATAAGCTCACTCTTTAGTTTTTCACTCTTTAGGTTAATAATTTTACGCCCATGGACTTATAAAAACTAGGTAATGCATTGTACAATTTCAATCCTGCATATAAAGGGCTTTTTTCATACAGAGTTAAACGATGGTTAGGTAATCTAAAACCATATCCATTCCGTGTACTATAATTGTGTTGGAATCTGTATAAGTCCGGTAATTCATTCTTTATAGAGTGTACATAACTCAAAGTTTCATAAATATATATTCCTATCAGTGTTAAAATTTTTAAGTTTTTAAAATGTGTTTTATAAGAGCTTTGTGGGTGGGAATTGGTCATGATACGTAAAACCCTTTTTTGCAATCTGAAAACCACACCAATGTTAGTCGCCTGTCCCCACAAAACAATGCTATATCTCAGAATTGACTCTACATAAGCATAATACACTACTTTAATAGTTTCCAAAGGAACACAATCTCTCAAGTGCAAAAATACAAAAGATATTGATCTAATCTTTTTTTGGATGTTGTCCAAATGTCCCTTCCAGCTGAAATTTGCATCAAACTGAACTCCCAGAAATTTGTGTGAGTATACCAAATTTGGGAAATTACTTTCTACCACTGTGTTTCTGACCGAAAATTTGATGACTTGAGTTTTGTCAAGATTCAGTTTTAGACCGTTTTTCTTAAACCAATCTTCTATAAGCTTTATCATCACCTCAGAAAGAGATGTAAGTAACTCTGTTCCGGAATCATTTTTTACTATAGCGGTCGTATCATCAGCAAACAAAATCAATTCTTTATTTATTGCTTTGGGAAGATCGTTAATGTAAATCAAAAAGAAAAGAGGACCCAAAATTGACCCTTGAGGTACTCCAATGGTAATATCTTTCCATTCAGACATATTTTTCTTACTGTTAGATAATATTATAGTTCTCCGTTTCCTGTTCAAAAAGTATGACTCTACCAAAGAAAGACAATTTCCTCCCATTCCATAATCCTTCAATTTAGACAGCAACAAAGAATGATCAACGCAGTCGAATGCCTTAGACAAGTCACAGAATATACCGGCTGAGGCCCGCGACCCATCCAGCACCTCCAAGACCTCATTCGTGAACTGTATGAGAGCTGAAGCCGTGCTTACACCCCTCCGAAACCCAAATTGTTTATCATAAAATAAGTTATTAGTTTCAAAGAAGTTCACTATCCTAAAATTTAAAATTTTTCAAAAATTTTTGAAAAGTTGCTTAACACAGAAATAGGACAATAATTATTTATATTTGTCCTTAAGCCTTTCTTAAAAACTGGCGAAATTTGCGCATATTTAAGTTTATCGGAAAAATACCTTCTTTCAAACACTGGTTGATAATTAATGCTAGAGGCTCAGAAATTATGTCTACAGAGGATTTGATCAACTTTATAGGTATTTCATCCCATCCAACCGAATTCTTGTTTTTCAGAGACCCGATAATTATTTTAATTTCCTTTCCAGTTGTAAGTTCAAAATTACAGAGCGATACACTATTCTTAGCACAAATATCTTTTACAGACCAATGAACTCCTATAGTGGTGGCTTTTTCTACCTTAGTGTTATGTGCTATGTTTGAGGTACCGTTATGAGAGCACTGACCTTGAAGGGAGAGTGAAATGTCAAACAACGCTCCAATAACTTATAAAATTATCAACTGTAGACTAGACTTCAAACAAATCACCTAAAATACTAAACCTTTCATGGACTTTTTTTTACAGCGCAAAAGCAAAAATCGCGTAAAGCAGGACCGCGTATAACAAAAACTGCCTGTATCTTATGTAAATTAATTATAGGTATTAGTACATATTGTTTAAAAATTTTCTATATGTCACAAACATAACCTCCCTTTTCCTGATAAGCATTGTGGAAAGCTGATGGATATGGTGAAGTCGGCTGTATACGATATTAATTATTAGAATTCTGTTTGGTCGGCGTTAAATGATAATTGCGCCACTATCAGCGACATTGTTGGCAATTTCTAGACTGCGATAGGTTTTAGTGGATTTTTAGTAGTATTTTAGTAGACACGTGTTGGTATATTGTTGCACCATGTTACGGTTATGTATGTGAATTATTTAGTGGTCTATTTAGTGGCAACATTTGAGGGCCAGTTAGCATTATTGGAAGATAACTTTACGTAGTACATTACTGTGCCGTAGGATGTTTATTTGTTGATAATTTAGTGGCCTAGGATAATTTGGGGGCCAATTAAGATCGTTGATAAAGTCAATATGAGACTAAAGAATACGGGAAGTCGTTGGTCAGTGTCAAATAAAAAAATTTAGTGTATACGGACGGCATTTTACCATGTATGACAACCGTGCAGGGCCAAGGTATTACGAAAATAATCAAGTTCAAGATTGGATAGATTGACTTTGGAGTTAAATATGATTTTGTTGTACAGCATAAACCTGGGTCAGCGTCTAAAACTGCATACAAGCAATCTAGGTAGTACACATTGGAAAAAGGCGTATTGCATTACAAGTTGTACGTGAATGACCCATATGAAGTATATTGCTTGCTGTGCAGAATTTGCTGGTCAGTTTTATGTCATATCATAACATGCTGATATCTGTATTTATTCATAGAAGGAGGGCAATACACTCAATATAATTTAGTAGCCTGGATAATAATTTTGGGGTTCGGGGGGGGGGGGGGAGGTTTTGACCTCCTAACCCCCCTGGCTGCGGTCTTGATTCTTCTACACAGTTTATTACAACTGATTATATAATTAGGTTGAATACAATCTTCAGCCAATCCTTGTGTTTATTAACAATTTTATGTTTGTTGATTATGTTTGTAGGTAGGCCTTCAATTTTAATTATTATAATAATTTCATTGTATACTTTCTAGGTTATGGGATGATGGAGTAATAGATCCTTCAGAAACACGTCAGATATTGGGGATGAGCCTCTCAGCTACTCTCAACGCTCCTATTCCTGAAACCAAGTTCGGTGTGTTCCGCATGTAATGCAGATTAGAAATATATATTTTACAATTTATAAAAATATGTATTTCATTAAAAAAATGATATTTGATATTTTTGTAATTTATTTTTATACATGTTATATAAAACTTAAAAATCAAATATATTTGAAAAAATTATAAATAAATGTTGTATACTTCTGTTTTGCCTTACAGCTAAATCTGTTTGTCTTGTTAGTTTGACTTATTTTAGTGCTAACCTAGACATTAACTAATTAAGGCAAGCACACCACAAATGCCAAAACGGCAAGCACATGTACGCCTAAATGACAAGCATGCTTAAGTGGAGAGCACACAAGTGCCTGGTATATTATACTTTCCATTTTAAGAATAAAGGTTGTGTTTGGTTGCAGTGTATATTTCGAATGAAGAAAGTAATTGTCCTTTTTTAAAAAATGCTTCCTTATTGGCCCAATCTTAGACCAATAACAAGCCTTTATTCTAAATTCTAGATCTCATAACCTAATGTAGTCACATATGATTTAAAAATACCACTTGAAAGGTAAAAGTCTAATGAATCCAATGCTGTGATGATCTTTGTGACAATTGACAACTGTGAGGAGTTGCAGACCGTTGAAAATGATGAAGTTTTACGTTCTTAACATCGCGATGTCGCACGGAAAACAGCTGTTTGACATTCTACAATTTTGAACCGATGATTACGTATGTAAATATACGATTTACGAAAAAGTTTTAAATACAAAAATTAAAGTTTAATTCATTTTCTTTCCAACGGTGCCGGTTTTATTACGATTGGATAATTCTAAGTGAATTAATTAATCGAAAATGCAAATGTATGCAAATTCTCGCTAATTGTCGAAATAGCTGCATCTTGCGCCTGAGAGAACGTCACTTTGGGCAGTCTGCCACTGGGAGGGTTAAATAATGGAGTATTTTTAAATTGTGATCTAGATTGTATATTTGAGTTATTTGTTCTTCTATTGTAGATTGTGTTAAGTGTTTTTTTCGATCTCGTAGGCAGTCAGTTTTACTTTTACAGAAAGCCGACACATCTCTTTCCCTTCAGTAGGTTCGGGATGCATTGTACCCACTTAGGATTGTCGAAAGGATACAGGAATAGACATATTCTAATCCTCTCCGATAGTCAAGCAGTAATTAAAGCGCTGGACTCGGTACAAGTCAAATTCGGACTGGTGAAGGAATGCCTCTCGACCAACCAAACTATCCACAATAAACATGGTGGAATTGAGACGGGTGCAAGGAAATTAGATGGCGGATACTCTTGCAAAGAAAGGAGCATCGGCACCCTTTATAGGGCCTGAACCAATGTGCTGCAATAGCCGTAGCACAGCGAAAAGCGCGGTAAACTGGGGTAAGGGAGAACAATGCCAGAGATGGTAAAGAAAACCCGGGCACACAAAGTAAGAAACCAAGGAACCAAACACTAAGCTTACCATATCCGTAATCAAGTTAAACTGAAAGCAGCTCAAAAGAACTCGTTACTGGAAACGGTCAGTTCAGGAAACATCTATCAACAGTAGGAGTCCTGGAAGGCGATCAACACTGTCGGCTTTGCAATCAGGCCGAGAATCGGCAAGACATGTCATAATTGATTGCGGGATTCTGGATCACAAAAAGAGAGGGTTCTTCGGAATCCAGCAACCAGGGAACGATGAAGGCACGTACTTGGTGGAGAAATCCTGGATCTTACAAGGGGTACAGGCTTCTAACGAGCTAGGAGCGGTATACGGGGGCCACAATAAACCAAGGGTTGACGTGCAAGGACTAGTACACATCTAAACAGTAGGTTCAGTTTATCTATGTATTATACGCTACTCTAGTATTTTCACTCATCCGACATAAGATAAAAGAAAGGAAATGGTTTATATTTGTGACTTTGAATAATGATAATTTATAAAGGCAAATGTTAATATTAGTTTGTAAATTTACATAAAACTAATTTCTCTAGAAGCAATTAATTTATCATTGATTCGAAATACTGTCAGTTTTAATTAATACCAACGGTGGCAAACCCCAAAGTAATATAAAAAAACTGATAACATAATTAATTATGATTTAAATTTACAAAAAACTGTACTGCAAGGTCAACTGAGAGGTAGGAAGCTGGAAGACAAGGGCAGGGCGGTGCCGCGACTACAACGGATTTAACCTGTTGAAGAGTACAACATGGCTACGCACGAGTCCTAAAGTAGTGCTGACATCATATGACGCATATTCCCTAATGAGCAGACATCTTATACGATTCACGTGAACAAACTAAATCAGATAATTGATTGCATGTTAAGGCTTTTGTTTCACTACAAGTCAGTACTGTCACCTGGCAACAATAATGTGTACTGCGAGAAACCTTCAATTTGGCGCCTTTATGATTTTACCCTTCATTGTATCTCATTGTGCATCTAACTAATGTGTTTATAGTGCTTCCTTCTAACGTAGCTTATTGTACAGGTTTTTTTTTTTAGTTTCTAATACAAAGAGTTTATTTTTTGTTATATATAATTATATTTGCTTTGACCATAATTTTTCCTCATTATTTATATGGTATTTCAACTTTTATGTTATAAATAATAGATGGTGACCAAGAATATTTGATCGGTAGTAGAGATATTAGAAATGGAAATGTTTGGTAAGCGGAGTTCAAAACCCATTTCTGTCAGGACGACATTTTATAACGCCCCTCCCCGCTAATGAGTCGGGGAAAAGCAAGCTGCAAAGAAAAAGTTTCTTTTCTATGCACACAACTCTAAAAGAAAAGAAACGTCTTATGAGTGTTCTACGTGTAAAATAACATTGTACTATTATTATATTATCATACTTTACCGTTTAAAAAAATATGATATTCTAAAAAAAACATGTTATTTTTACTTAACCCTAGAACCGACAGACGGTACATAATGTACCGTCACTCCAACACATTTATAACGAGTGATTGTATTGAATATTTGACCCACTAAAAATCTTTCAATCTCAAAAAGACAAACACCATTGGAAAGGTAATGTTTCAAACTTTAATTTTTGTATCTACAATTTCTTTCTAAAACGTATATTTACATATGTAATCGTCGTTTTAAAATTGTAGATTTCTGTAAACCTGATTCCAAGCGTGGATTCGAATACAATTGTACTGTTATTTTACACTTGTACAACGTCCCAGACCATCTACAGTAATATTCTGATCAAAATTATAAAGCTACCATGGGATTCGTCAAGATTTGATCTAGCTAAAGATGCCATGCAATCAGATGTCAGTACCATACAATTTGAATGACTAAGCTTTCTGTAAACTCTTGCGATTGGACAATTTTGAAACCAATGAAACAGCACATTTGTCAATTGAGATAACACCCACAATCTCATATGTTTTTACAGATTTCTTTATACAATTCTGTAGAGAAAACTTGCAGCTTTCATTTGATGTGAACTAAACTGGATATAACCTGTTTTATCTTTAGTCAAAGAGCGGTGGAAAGTACAAGGTTTTCGTAAATTACAGCGGTGGAACGGGACTGTCTAGCCCATTTGGTTCTCACGGTAAATCCCAACGGACGTTTTGTTTCATTTACACGCGGAATGTTTTATTCGATTGACCTCACTTTTTTATTCAACTAAAGATATTTCAAACACTTTATTGAACTAAGAAAAGACAAGTATATCATTCTTTTCTTTGATTTATTCTCTACACTTTGTTATAATAATATTTCATTTTTGGTCAAATAAAATATTCCTAAATTACGTTTTAAACCAGGCCTACTTTTGTTAGCATCCTCGTAGTTGGAACATAAAAACTGGTGTAATCAAAATAATAAATTTGAAATTGATAAATTTTTTTATACAGTTCTATTTAGAACTAAATTACGAAACTTTTTTACATTTATGGAAAAAATTACAAAAAATGTTTACTACTTCTTATTTTTCGTAACTGAACATTTTTTGTTTCTTGAGCTAGTAACTTTGTAAATTTTACATCTATCATTTTTTTACTGGCATATATAAATTCTTTGAACCTTTCTCTAAAAAAAAGCTACGGTACACTTTTGGATTGGGGTTCATTTATTATTTTTGGCGAATTTTTGAAAAAATACTTGCACACGCCAAAAAATCCATTTTCGTTAAAGCCGCCGGTTCGAGGGTTAATTTACTTTTAAAAATTTTTTTGACATAATAAACTTATAACTAATATTTGTAAAACAAAATTTTTCTTACTCCTTGAGTTGTGTTTTATGATCAAAACAATACTCTCATGCTTACTGCAAAGGAGAACATCATGTAACGCCTGTACTCAACAGATTAAAGAAAAGCGTTTCTTTGACATGTCTTCATTAACACTCTTAAAACAAAAACGGGGAAAGTATGAAAAAATGAAATTATAGAATCAAGCTTGATCACAAGATGCCCCGTTATATATAAATTTTATTTTGTCAATTTACAAGTTTGTGCAAATGGAAAAAAGTTCCAGTGTAAAAAAAGCCGCACCAAAGATGAGCAGAAGCCATCCTTGTTATGTTCATTGGAATACATTGGGATGAAGTATTAGATGATGAATGAGAAAAGGCAATGACAAGAAGCGAAGCATCCAGCTAACCCTTTCAACTTCAAAGAATAGAAACTACAAGTAAAAAGCTGCAATCATCAACTGAACGAGTCAGTTTTGTACAAACCATTATCAGAGTACCTTCAAAGTATAAGAAGAGAATTTGACATTTATGAGAAGAAAATGCAGTGCTGGAGAATTAGTAAAATTATACTCAAACTGGGGAATCCAAAAAAAAACAAAGGTCTGATTGTTGGAAGTTGTTCATTACCATTTGCTCTAAATGTGGTAAAAAATATCCACCAAAATAGCTTCTGGTTTGGGGGTAGAAGGTGTAAAAACTGTGTGTTTTCTAGGTTTTTTACAAATACTATCTCGTAAACACTTCACTTTAGAGCTTAGGTTGTTCGATAACTTTTTAAAGTTCGTTAAATTCTTTACAAAAATGGTTCTGTACGTTTTTATTTCTGTGGTCAATAGTTTTAGAGATATGGAGGGGGTGAAGTAAGATATTTCTGTAGGTATGGTTGAAAATGTGTTTAAATTAACAATTTCTCGACGATTTACCGTATAATCAACATTAGGGTAATACATTGAACATTGGTGATACAGTTCAGCAGACATGTGGTTGAGTGTTTGATGGACACTTTGCTCTAAATGTAATAAAAAATCTCCACTGAAATAGCATCGGAGTTGTGGGTGGAAAGTGTAAAAATTGTGTTTTTTAGGTTTTTTTGCAAATTACTCTTAAATCCTTCACCTTAGACCTTAGTTTATTCTATAACTTTTTAAAGTACTATGTTAAATGCTCTACAAAAATTTTTCTATACTGTTTTTTGCTGCTATCAATAGTTTTGGAGATATGGAAGGAGTAAGGTATTAATAATTCACCACAAATTTCCACAGGTGATTGAGTTTAAGGTTAGTTGGGGTCTGGACCCAGGGGGTAACTGGGCCATGGGTTATTTTCATAAAACCTGTGAGAATTATTTAACTTTACATAATTGGCAACACCGAAAAACAATAAAATGATTGTAAAATAGCACATTTTAAAAACTATTTTGTTACTAAAACCATTAGGAAATCACAACCACCACGAGTTGTAACCATGCCCCTGTACTAGGGGGGTTGAACACCACACAAACCCACCTCTGAGGAGTATAGTGGGACAGGAATGCGAGGGACTGACGTTCCCACGCTGCTTTTTTTTAAAATATATATTTATTTAAAAAATGTCATTTTGTTTGCTGGCAAATTTTCTTATTGGTTGTATTTAATAATAGTAAAATAAATTATCTTTGAATACGTACTGAAAAGGGGCGGGTATTAGTTGAACGCGGAGAGGGAAAAATTTGGCCTTGCCAGAGATATCTTAATGTCGTCTGTCAATACTTCATGATTCTACTCCCTTCGTTGCAGCCGGAGACTATCATGTTGTAACTTGAAATCAACTGACAGTGGTTTACCTTAGTGTATGCTGCAGTATAAGCATATAGTTTGTTGGTTTAAGTGGCATGCAGTTTTTTAAAGGTACAAGTGCACTCCTTATATTTAACTCGTTATTACCATGGCATTTAAGAAAACGCAACAAAAATAAAGTCCTTAATCAACATAAAAATGAGTGTACACCGATTTCAAAAGAACGGTGCAATGTTCTTTTGCTGTTACAGAGAAACAATCTGACTTCTTTAAGAGAAAACAAATTGTACACAATCGGCAAGTCACGAAGTAGGAGTGACCATAACTGCAAAGGCGAAATCAGAATCGATTGAAACCGTTTGTGACAATATCAACTAATCTCACCTGAAAATGACTACGAAAATCTTTAGGTCAGCATACTACCTAGCGAAAAATAATAAGCCATTTCGGATCATTTTCAGCTAAAGCTAAATGGCATGGATATAGGTGTTGGATTGTTATCACATTTTATTGTGTTGGAGACTTTTTATCACATTTAGAGCAAAGGGTAATAAACAACTTCCAACAATCAGACCTTTGTTTTTTTTTTTTTATTTCCCAGTTTGAGTATTTGTTGGTCTAATTTTACTGCACTAAACGTGGAAGTGAAACAATATACAGTGCAGTCATAAAGTCCCTTTAACCCCCTTTATTATTTTTGTCACTGAAAATAAGTTAACAAAACTTTGTATATATCTTGTGTTGCATAACAGGACAATTTTTTTGACATATCTGAACCTCTATGATTTTGGGGCTTAACAATTTCAAATGTAAAAGTAAGTCATGTAATACACCATTGAAAAGCTTATTAAAGAGAAAAAGAATGGCACAAACTAGAGCTTAGTTTCAAAGTAATGGACAATCAAAGTTCTGGAAATCCATATACTATCTCAAATTGGTTGGTTTTTTTTATTAGTGCTAGCAAACAAGACCTTGACATGGAAGACACTTACTTGCACACGCTAGGAAACTGTGAACTTTAAATGCTAAAGATCTACCACCTACAATAGAGGTTTTTGTCATCCAATGTATACATTTTTTTTTTTTTTTTTGAGAATATTCAAAAGCAATACTTAAACTTATCGACAGAGAACTACAAGATAGTACCTAACTTTATACCAAAGGTAATTGAAGATTAGATATGTATGCTTGTAGCCTTACTGGATTGTTAATAATTTTAAATACCTGTTTTGGCTGTACTTTAAAATACTAAAAACCATTCAAGGGCTACAAGCTAGGTCAGTCACCGTTCTCGATGAAGTTCGATTGTCCACTTTGGAGAAGTTACCACCACCGGGGAGGGTGATAACCTGAAACACATACATTGTATAATCTATTTCGCCTACTCCCTTTCTTCAGATGTATGGCCTTCCATTGTCAGGCAGCATTGTGATTCTAGTCAAAACAAAAGATGACAAATCTCTGCCCTGAACAGTGTCATAGGGGTTGGTCTTTACAAAAACAAACTAACCTAAACTTTTTTTAAATAAAAACATTTTTAAATTATGTACACGTTTATATAACTTCTCTATTTAAAAAAGTGTATACTTATGGAAGTAGATAGTATAAAAACCATTTATTTCCCTTGTAGATTAAATAATTTTTTTAGTACTTTTAATATACCGGTACTGATGTCCTTACAAAAAGTCTTTTAACAATAATTTATCTACCCTCTGACCGTAGAAACACTATTAGATCTGTCATGCAATTGAATAACACTCCTGCCTATCAAATCCTCAATTAAATTATATCATTTTGTTTAGGAACACTAGAATAAGTGCAGTCAGTCCTCGATATAACAGACAGGATGTGTACTAGCTTTGGAGCCAAGCAGTTATGCCGCACTCTACGGAAAAATATTGCGTTCTAATGGTAACTGCACTAGAAGCGTCCATGACAGTTTACTCTATGGTACACACAGTAAGAACTCTAGCCCGATTTCGCTAAACATTTCCCAAATCACGAGAGGCAACCATATAACATCATCAATACAATGAAAATGGAAACAAACAAATTAGTCATAACATCGTACGCATTTAACTGATAAAGACCGATTTTGAATTTCAGTAAGTAGTTTAAGATAAGAAATGAAAAACATCAGTAATACCTATTAAGTACATGGGCACTCATACCTACGGGCAGAGGAGGGGGGGCACAACCCCCTAGCTCCTAGGGAAAGGAAAATATGTATACTGTATTATTAATTATAGTCAGGTATTAGCACTAAAATATGTTTTAAATGTTATGTGTCATTTGATTTTACATATACTTAATGAGCTGCTGGGTCACTACTTGGTGCGGTCTCTAGGAGTGTTATAGGTCTTTGTGTATTCACTGACGGTGTAAAGGTACAGACTCGATGCTGTGTGGGTTAATGTTTCACCTGAACAGCCAAATTGGCTTCCCAAATTTTAAAAGTTTTCTAGGGGAGGTCAAAAATATCCTTGGACTCCTTTTCCCAAAGTAAAGGAGGGTACTCCTTAACACGTTCACTTCTACGCAAATTTCATATTTCCTATGCTTCACTCGATCCCAAGTTCACCGAGCAGTACAGGTCTTACGGGAGAATAGACATGCTACTATCATTACAGCGAACATCACGTTTATTGTCATGCTGGTTGTGTCAACTGTACGAGCGTTGCATGGGAGTTGATGTTTTTTAGTTGGCTAGTTCCGCTGAGTCTTTCGTATGGATAACATGGCTTATGGGAGCTCTGTACTGCACGGTGAACGTGGAATCCAGTGTAGGAGCTGACCTTTTAGTTTTTATATTTATAGTCTAAATGAGTAGAAATTACTTTATTTTTTAACATTTCTACGTAATAATCACTAATATTTTAAAGTGGGCGCGTCAATGGCATATAGGCTTAAAATTGGCGTGCGAAGCACGTAATGCATTGTGTATTGAAAATACTCCCAATATGGGGGTTGGCGTGCAATGCACTGTGCGTCGGCCGCTTCTCATAGTGTTCAGTGTCAAGTTCACATGTGCGTCCTTAGCAGTGAACGTGTTAACCCCCCCCCCCCCTAGAAAATATCATTTTTGCGCACATGATTAAGTACCTTTGTATAATATGATTTAGTTGTTATCGCTTGAATAATATCATGTGTATGAAGCTAACAAATTTGCTTACCAGTAACATAATAATTATTAATACACGAAGAAAGTATTAGAACACCAGCTGTTTGTAGCCAGTCAATAATCAGGAAACTGCCGTTCGTAAATATAATAGGAACCGTGCCCTACTTTGTGTGTGTGTATATCTTTATGTATATATATATGTCTTCTGTAAGTGTGTATTTCACTGAACTGGATGGTTTAGATTCACAATTAGAAGGGGATGCTACACCTATAAAATAAATATAAATTAAACTAACTTCCTACAAGCTATAAAAATAAAATTATGTAATATTATTTTTAAGGGATATACGCAACTATTTGCAGAATTCATGTTAGCCAATTGGATTGTTATGTTTAGTAATAAATATTGGTTATAAATACCTTAGTCTTAACAATCCTTGTTTTTTGTATTTATTTTGCGACATGTTTCGCCGTTACTTGGACGGCATCTTAAACCTGACATTTACACAAAAACACTATACAACACTTAATCAATTAAAACAGTACTTTTTTTACAACTGTTATAATCGAATAAGTGTTGTATATATAGTTGCGTTGCGAGCAGCAAGTTACTAGCGGACCGTTTTAGCAAGGTATTTATTTATTTAATGTTATGTCGCAAACGAGATTACTTTATGAAATGTTACTAAGATTCTCAAGTAATATTGTCTGCAGAGTTACTTAAATATTCCAAAAAAACACATTTATTAATGAAATAGGTACATTAAAACAAAAATTTTCAGATTGATTAGATATAAATATATAATATAAAAGTAATAATAAAATTTAAACCAAGAGTTTATTTAATAACTCAAAATTTAAAACAACACATACTCGGCTTCAAATTAAAATAAACATTAAACAATATCATTCATTGAATGTAAGGTTGCAGACGAGATAACTTTGTTAATTGTTACAATATTACAAAGTTTGTCAAATAATTTTGTCTGTAAGAAAGACCAGGGAAATATTTCCTGGAATCTCACAATAAACATCCCGTTTATTCCGGTTTAATAATGTACAGCCTACATGTACGTTTCAGCATCCTGTTAATATTGTAACGTACTGACGCAAGCGAAGAAGGTTATCAGCTGGCCGTTTTCTCAAAGGTATTATTTTTGTCAAGGTGTTATTTTGTAAAGCAAGACTTGGAATTAACACCTATCGGAATGTTCCTCAGTCCCCTTCACTCCATCGCGTTATCCCATGACGTTACAAAAGTAATAGGATGTCCTATGTAACGTATTAACGCGGTAATAGCCTGCAACGTATTAATAGTATTATTTTTCCAGTTACGTTAAATAACGCCCACCTCTAGTTTGGTATAACCGACTTTCGTTACAACTTTCCCGCAACGGTCCACTTTACACGGTGGAGACGCCGGGCAAGAACTGCGTAATATGCTAATATATGAGGTAAAATAAAACAAGAATAATTTTAACATTTGTTTTATATTTAATATCATAACTTTAATTATCTTGTTCAGTATGGTTTAGGTTATATTTAAATAGTATTTGTGA